>JAMQGT020003800.1:20000-60000 GCA_024447675.2 Pterophyllum scalare
GTTTTTGGATTAAAAGCTTATTGTGATCATATTTATTCCTGTGATAATTCTTAGTTCTTACTAATGAGCTTAGATTTAAGTAAGCGAGCTTCAGATGACATGAATTAATTTTTATTTCTGTGTTTCCTGTAGGGATGGCTGAGGATGTATGGATACCTGCCTCAGGCCAGCAGACAGATGTCGACCATGCGATCAGCTCAGATCCTGTCCAACGCTGTCAGTGACATGCAGCGATTCTACGGTTTAGAGGTCACAGGACACATCGACGCTCAAACCATAAGGTCAGCGTGACTTAACGCTGGTGTTTTTGTACATTATATCCATAAATGAGCTCTAAATAAACTGGCTGTTAATTAGTGTCCCAAAATATCAGCTCAATTTAATCTTTAATTTGTTAGATTTGTCCCAGAATGCTGGTACAAACATCCTCAGTGGTATAACGGAAACCAGAGGGTTTAATGTAATGCTTCCCTTCATCACGTCGCTTGGTTGCTTCATCCTTTCAACATCAACACACACACACACACACACACACCTACCTGTGTCTGACGTCTTTCATCTCCTGCAGTGCCATGAAGAGACCCCGCTGTGGTGTGCCTGACAAGTTTGGAGGCCAGATCAAAACCAACGTGCGGCGGAAACGTTACGCCCTCACTGGACATAAATGGAACAAAAATCACCTCACTTACAGGTATCAACACAGAGGATCTAACCTGCTGCACACGTACACTGCAGAGTCTTTGTAATCTCTGAGTGTGTGGGGCTCAAATAAAGTCAGCTTTTATATGTGTCTGTATTAAGGATGCAGTTCCCATGATGTGCTAGAACTGAAGATGTTTACTCTTATCTTCTTCAGACTTGTCAGACACTGAAAATTGCAGTGCAGTAGGATATGAATGGAAAAGATTAATGCTTAATACATTTTACTTCAGACCTTTGTCGCTGGCCTTTGAGATTGTTTTTATCTCTCTCTGTCCCCGAAGTATTCAGAACTACACTCCCAAAATTGGAGAGTATAACTCGTTTGAGGCCATCAGACGGGCCTTTAAAGTCTGGGAGAAGGTGACCCCGCTGAGCTTTGACGAAATCCCCTACCAGGACATCAAATATGGACGCCGCAAGGAGCCCGACATCATGATCTTCTTCGCCTCAGGTTTTCACGGAGACAGCTCTCCTTTTGATGGGGAGGGGGGCTTCCTAGCTCACGCCTACTTCCCCGGACCCGGAATGGGTGGAGACACGCACTTTGACTCCGATGAGCCGTGGACCATAGGGAACCATAATGTGCAAGGTAAATGGTTCTTTTCATTGTGCTGCATTGTGGATTTAATGGTGATGTTTTTGAATACAAAGAAAAAACTTAGAGTGAAGCAGAATTTTTTCAACAAAAAAAAGGAAGAAAATCATTTCTAAGCTAACTGCAGTGAACTTTTAGGACTTTAAAAAAAAAAAGCAGTCTGGGCAGGTAAGGTGGGCGGGTTTATTGCGTTGGTGTGAGTTGGTGTGTAGTGCTGCCACACTGACAGACTGCTGTTCTGCTGATTTTGTATTAATATCACCGATATCATGAGGGAGTTATCTGGTTACCTTGGAGGATTGAGGCACGTTTGTGAGGGCCCAGCTGATGAGCAGTGGGCCAGTCGTGTTGTGCAGGTTGTAATGCAGCATTATAACTGCATTATAACTGCCCCCATGGCTTTCCTCCACAACTGACTGGAGCTTGGAGAAGTTACGTCATCTCTCATTCGTCAGGCTCCACTTACCTGTCGGAGTGGGTTCTCTGTGACACCGCCTTCAAATAGCTCCCCAGTGATCTTGTTGACAATCTACTAACGAGGACTACAGCCATCCAAAAAAACATGGCTGACTGAAATCACTTCTTAACCAGCTGATTTGTCTTGAGTAAGAAATCTTCTGTTTCTTTGTAGAAACCACAGCACACTTTTACAAAAAGATCATTTCTGATAAACTTATACATAAATTATCAGTCCCCCATTAAAAGCGACTCTGTGCCGTATTTGTAACCATTCTGTCTTTGTTACTTTTAGACTGAATGATCACAACAGGCGCAGAGCTGAGCGGATATTCATGCGATTTTGAAAATAATACCTTATCAGCACATGAGCTCATTACGGGATTCACCGAGGACTCAAACAGGCCGCATGTCCGCAGGGAAAAAAATCGAATCCACACGTCGCCATAATGTAATTATTCTGTTTCGATGAGCGACGAGGCTTCGGCCTGGGTTGGTCTGCTGCTTCGGGCAGATGTTGCCTTTATAAAAACAAATTATTAGGCCAGTCATACTGAAGTATGTCAGATATTTTATGTTCACACTTAAGCCCTCAGGCAGGGCAGTGAGTTCACAGTTTTTAGGTGATTTGTCGTGTTTTGTTGTTGAGCTGTGAGTTTCCACCGAGGACTTCTCTGAGACGGTATCAGTTCAGAGCTGAGTCTGAGGAACTCTAATGTACCTTTTGCAATGTTAAAATATTGAGACCCAGCAGTGCTCGTTAGGTTGAGCGGGTAAAGAATGATGGAAAGGTCTTTTCTCGCACGTGGAACTTTTGTAGGCTGAGGCCATGTTGAGCAGTTAAAGCCTTGACAGCAGTGAGCGGCACCAACCTTCCTACATACAGAAGTGAACTTTAAGTTTCTCCTCTGGTTGCTGATTAAAAGGGGATTTTCCCACCCTGCCTGTTATCTGCACACACAGCTGACACAGACAGCTGAGTGTTGTGTGTGTGTGTGTGTGTGTGTGTGTGTGTGTGTGTGTGTGCGTGCATGGGCTGGTCTGTATCTGTGTGATCAGCTGTGTGTGGGATGTGTTGCGGGACAGATCACAGGGATGGTGGAATGCCACTGTAAGTGGGAGTGTGTTCCACTCGGGAGATGTGGAGACTGGTGTCTTTGTTGGGCCACGCTACTTTGACCGCTTGAAAGCAAAGCGAAGCTAAATTAGCACGAGATCCTCACTTTAGTTGGACGCACGTCTAAGTAGTCAAACTTGTCAAAGATGTAGTCGTCTGAGCGACAGGCGAGTTTTTCTTTCTTTCAGAGGTCATGCAGATTGGTCCAGCATGCGGCTGATGGAGTGACAGATCAAAGTATTGAGGATTTATCTATATTATATATTCAGATCCTGTAACACTAACATTTCTGCTAACTTCCTCAGTTTTATGTTACTTTAAATAGCATATTTAGTCCACCAATTTTCTTCCAGCCACGGTGGGGCCGGAGTGTGTCCCTGTCGTCATGGTGTAAGAGGTGGGGTACATCCAGGACAGGTCACGGGGTAACGCACACGGACAGAGATTCATGCTCACAGCATGCCCACATGATCAAACTTTTTAGCTAAAATTACGGCTAAAACGTTCCATAAACAGCTGAAATAACTCGCTAAAATTATGACTACAATCAAATATAAGGATGGCTAACAGCTGAATGTGGATATGCGTATGGACCAAACCAATGAAACAGTCAGCGTAAAAGTAAAAGTATAGATAAACAGCAGAAGTTGTAAGCTAACTTTTCAGAAAAGGGGTCAAAAATATGAGGTATATCTGTTATGCTGTTGCGTGGAGCAGTAACTAAAATGAGTGGACACATGGCTGAAATAATAAACCAGCAGTTCTCCATCAGGGCTTCAGATGGTTCCCTAACGGTCTGATAAACGTGAGCTCAGAGCACTCTGGTTCCATTTTAAGATGGATTCAAATGAACAGAAGTGGTGCTGCTGAAGGACGTCAGCCTAACGGGTTATTTTTATAATGTTTTTCTAATGTTAATTATTGTAATTACCTTAAAGCCGTAGACCCGTTGAATAAAAAGGGAAGCCTTAGTCAGCGTGTGCTGAAGGGTCCTCAGAACAAAATGAGCTCTCACCTCTGACCTCCTTTTGAGTTGCATCAGACAAAAAAACAGCTTAGCAATCAGTCGCTGGACATAAAAAATTTAAAAGACGGCGGCTGACGGTAAACGCACAAATGCATTTGATCCGCTCATGGCGGTGTTTTCTTTCCCTTTGTTTGACCTCGGTTTCAGTAAGGAGCTGTTTGACTGGGATAAAGAGTTTTGGTGTAAACCTTGTGACGCACGGTGTGATTAATCAGGCTTTCTGGCCCAGAAGACAAAAACAGCTTTTACACTTTATCCAAAGTTCAAACAGTCCTCGCGCTGATGAAACGCGGGAAGCCGGTAGCAGGAAAAGGTCAGACGTTTTTGTGGTCAGATGAGACTAATGTGAGTATGTTTCTGGCAGAAGGCAGAGCAAACTTGGAGAGTGGGCTTCGGTTGTCTCGGTGCTGCTTTAGCCTGCGCGTTCTTTACACTGGTAGTCTCCCTGTGGCTGATGAATGAGGTGTGAGGCACGATAAACAAGGGGACAAAGCTGCAGGGAGTCGAAATAGGTCAAAATGTGTGTGAATTAGCAGTAGAGGCACTGGCTGAGCGTTACCGGGCTGAGACGTTTGAAGCGCTCTCTTGCTTTTCCCTGTCAGGCCGGTTGTCACAGTTACCTCACAAAGGCCTCTTTATCTCCCTTCATTCATCCTCAGCTATCTCCAGCACTCTGCCTCACCCTCTCCTCCTTTCTCCCTTTGAGCGTTAGCTGCAGCTTAGCATGCCATGAGGACGTTCATGTGACGGTGGAATTACAAGCTCGGGGGGAAAGAACTGTGTGTGTGTTTCAAAGAGGGAATGAGGAGATGCACTAAATGAGGCATCTACAGTGTCTCCCACCCACACCCCCACCCAACCCACCCACTTTCTTCTATGTGCAGCGGTGACATCACCAATCCACCCAGCATCATGATGTCACTGGTGCAAATTCAACCAATCGCTGTGGCCCATCGTCGGGTGAACAAAATGGATTGGAAGTTCAAAGGTCACTCGGGCCAGAATCTAGGGTTAAAAGCAACAAAGAGGTATTGACTGCAGGGAAGTGCCCAGCTGTGTGCTGGCTTCACTTCACACATGGATTTATAGGAATATGATTCTCAAACGTAAACCTGGTTTCTTTCTATTTTTCTTTGAAAAATCCTCAAAGCGGTCTTTTGTGCTGAGAGGAAGCAGTGCCGTGGTTGCTATGTCACAGCTGACACTGTGATATTATTGCAGTGGATCACAGGATGTCTCAGTGGGTTCGAAAGGATAGAGACGCGCGCTGATTCATATCAGCCATCGTTAGCATGATTAAAGTTTCAGATTTTTGTGTCATAAATAGGAGAGAACAATGAACAGATACGTTTAGGAAGACTTCTTTTAGATTTTGCAGTCATAAATGTGAAAGATGCCACAAATTATACATCCACATTTTTATAAAGTGATATTTCGTGATTTGTTTAGGACCAGCGACGGACTAAAGAAGCAGCGACTTTTGTTCTTTACGGCAACAAATAAAGTAATCACAACAGGAACATATGTTATATGCTGAGTCTTACAGGCTAATGTCTCTAATATTACCAGTATTACCTGACTCTTAAAATGCTGCGCTACTTGTTGCCAGAGACAGTGATTGACAGCCTCAAGCCACATGACATCATATCCAGCAGGAGCCTCACTGGTGGACATGTGGATGCTCAGGGCCGACTGTATTTGCTCTGTCTGATCGCTGTCTTGCTAAAACATGAAGATGCATGAAGGTCAAACAGTCTCTGTGTTGAGGGACAGAGACGGTGGAAACTTCAAGACTGGTTTGAACCCAGTAGACACGCACTGGGTGTGGTTTTCTTTGTTGGGGGGTTTCCGTTTCGCCTTTTGTACTACAGTGCAACCTGAACTCGGCTAGCTATTGTGCAGCCTTTTATTTGTTTGCTTCTCTCTTTCTCTATGCTGACTTATCTCTTATTCATACAGGTAATGACCTCTTCCTGGTAGCAGTCCACGAGCTGGGACATGCCCTGGGCTTAGAGCATTCCAACAACCCCCTGGCCATCATGGCCCCCTTCTACCAGTGGATGGAAACTGAGAACTTCCAGCTGCCAGACGATGACCGGCGGGGCATACAACAGATCTATGGTACGAGGTTATATTTTTCTCTCAGTTTTTGTAATCCTCACACATGATTTTTAAATCATGGGGCCATGAAATCTTATTCTTCATGTTCATAGCAACATTATGCTTCATAAAGCCAGTTACAATTACTAGTGCGCGTGCAGCTGCTGTCTTTCATCAGTAATCCACTCAGTGTGTGAGTACTGTGTTTGTGACTTCCTCAAGGTCCTCCAGAGACCAGTCCCACCCTGGCCTTGCCTACAGTGGCACCCCGTCGCCCGTCGCCCAGACCACCGCAAACACCTCCTCGGCAACCTGACAGGCCCAGGACCACTGAGAGACCAGATCATTATGGACCCAATATCTGTGAAGGGAACTTTGACACTGTTGCTATGCTCCGAGGAGAGATGTTTGTCTTCAAGGTAAAACCGGTTTGAGGAATTACATATTCCATGGAAAAGTTCTGCCTCCATGAAGGTTTATTTCAAAGATGTCCTTGCTTGGAAATCAAGTCAGCTTCCAGGAGAGGAGCTTTCAGGGCAATAAATTAGTTGTTCTTTTCCTGAGAAACGTGTTACGACAAATGGTGTGCGCGCGGCCAACAAGGGGTCTGTTTTCAATCGGGAGCTTGTGGATCGTAAACCTACAGAGCTGGTGTTCTTTTATGAGACGGAGCGCGGTGGGAGGAGTGGTCAGGTGTTTGCCTTAAAGAGCCTCTGGACCCACACAGAACATTAGCTAAAGCAGCAGTGACCTATTAACTGAGTCTTAACCTTTATGAGATTAGTCTTGTAGATGCCAGTGTTTAAACTGGCCGTGTTATTGGCCTCAGCTCCTCTCACTTAGGATTCATTATTTATTATTTGTTCAGGGTGTTTTGATGGTACGCAGTCCAGTCCTGTGGTACTTTATGGTTGTGCAGTGGCTGCGGGTTAAACTGAAATTGTTGAAATTTCAGCAGCAGATAGAGCTGCATTCCTTCCTGTGCGCTCTCACCTCTTCACGACTCCTTTGGTTTGTGGAGCAGCTCTGCAAAGATAAGTAATTATGTGTTTCTGTGGAACAGGTCACAGAAGGTGTCCAGTGCTGATAGCATTAACGTGCAGGCTTTACTTTAAAGAAGCCTCCGTTTCACCTCCACAGATGTTGCTGTGCTGTGTGTGCGTTTGACATTGAACTGGCAGTGGGGCGTAAAGCAGCTGTAGCTGGCCAGCTGGGTCTGAGGTGTTTGTTTGCAGAGCTGAGAAAGAAAACACTGATGCAAATATTTCTGCAAGATAATATGAAAACAGTTATAGAGACAGTGCTCGTGGGCTGTTTCGTTTGCTTCGTACTGCGTACAGCAGATCCCTGCACCCCCCCAGATACACAGATCAGTCTATGAATAGCTCCTGTCTTGGACTCTTAAGTGTGTGTGACGCTGACCAGTCATTGCACACCCTGACATTCAGCTTCCTGGACATATGCTCCACATGGTCAAGCAGTTATATTTGTGCTGTTGGGCTTCATTGCAGACATTAACGTCTGTCCAAACTCATGAAGCTAGCTGAGATATTATTATTCATTATCCAGAATTAACCAGTTCATACTGAGCCTTAAAAATAGAAATGACCTGATCGGAGCAGAGGCAGACAAAAGCAACAAATAAACATTTATTAGTCGGCTTTATTCATCTAATTAATGCTAAATCAAAGTTTGTTGTAGCTTTGAGCTGTAATTACCATTCAGTCACGTTTTTCTCTATCACTTCCCTCCAGCTTGGCCTAAAAGTTAATTGGGAGGTTGTAATACTTAAACAATCTTCTATATTTCTTCATTCATGGATGACAGGTACTGGCCTGTCGGTCAGCTTTCATCCAAATTCAAATAAATGAGAAGACATTGGTTTTCTCTGCGTTTATTGTGCACGGACAAATTGCTTTCTGAATGCGTAGGAGCGATTTGCAGCACGTCAGTAGCACTCTCCTCTCCACGGAGTCCTGTCCATTAAAAGAAAAAGGTGCTGTCATTCTGCATGAAAAGTTCCCCTTTCTTTTGTCCACCTTACAGCAGAAGGCCTCGGCATAAAGGGAGCCAGCACACCGAGCGGTTTGCAGTAATGAAACTCCCACACTGAGGTCTGCTCTAATATGGTCAATTCAGGAGGAATGAGCTGTCTGACCAGATAAATGGATGAGCTTCCAGTTGGACTGGGCCCCGTTCGGTCTCTCGCACAGATCTCCGGTCTGTTCCATTCTCGCTGTCTGCGAGTGCGTCCTGCACGAAGGACAAAACTAGCTGCGCTTGCCAGAAAGAAGCAGCACTGAACGTTTTACTGATTACAGGATCAGGACAAGCAGGGCTACTGACTCACCACTTCTGAATGAGGCTGAGGCGCTGCTGGTCGGCCTGTCTGCTGCCCGTGTGCACAGTGTATAAAGCAGACATGAGTATTCACAAACCAAAGTGTCATTAAAGGGTTGTGGGCAAAAATGTGCATCGGGTGATTTCCTCTGCTTTGTGTTTGCTGACTTGATGATGAAATCACAAAGTTCTTTATTAAAAAGTTATCTTATGGCAGGCTGATGAACGGAGACTGCAGTGAGGGAACATGATAAAACCAGCAGAGCAGAGACTGACTATTATTAGCCTGCTAGCGTTCCGCTTTTGTTAGTTTATTGTACGTTCTGGTCTAATTATCCTGCACAGCTCAGTTTGCTCGCACAGAGGACAGAAAAGCAGCAGTGTGTGTGACCTCAGCTGTGGAAAATGGAAGACTTTTAAAAAAAAAGGCTTGTTTTGTCTGCTTTTTGCATGATCTTTGAAAAGAATTGTTTGTAAAGCTAAGAATGTGATATGAAGCTCTCGCCCTTCTGCTCTTCTTTACTCTGAGTGCCTGTATTTCCTCGAGTCTCAGCTACGACTGAAACCGTGCCCGCTAAAACGAAGCTTTCCCTTTGGTCCCCTCAGGGCCGCTGGTTCTGGCGTGTGCGTAGGAACAGGGCTTCTGGATAATTACCCCATGCCAATTGGTCACTTTTGGAGGGG
The DNA here is from genome assembly GCA_024447675.2 of Pterophyllum scalare. Classification (NCBI taxonomy): domain Eukaryota; kingdom Metazoa; phylum Chordata; class Actinopteri; order Cichliformes; family Cichlidae; genus Pterophyllum; species Pterophyllum scalare. Next base: position 29,022 of record JAMQGT020003800.1, read on the forward strand.
TCTGCCTGGAGACATCGATGCTGCGTATGAGCGACATGACGGCAGGTTCGTCCTCTTTGAAGGTAAGCAGGAAATCCCGGCACACACGCTCACACTCACGCTGACACAGGAATACAGGTGTACGAATTTGTGTTGCCTTGGAATCGAATGTGGGGAATCAAATTTAGTTTATCACTTGTTAACTGTAAAGAAAAGAGAAGGAAAATTCATATTAATACATACAGTTGTGCAGCTTTAGGCCTCTAACCTTCCGTGGAAACGGCTTTTCAGACGCAAGCACGACTGATTAGATTTTAGTTGTCAGAGGTTAAAGATCAGGCTTCCTCTGACCTCACGTCCATCCCAGTTATTAATGTGATATCAGGAATGACTGGAGGGATTTTTCTTTTTTTTTAATTTAACACAACCGTTCACTTAGTTTCAAGGCTGAACTGATTAGGTTGCGTTGGTCAAAGGTTAAGGTCATGTTTTGGACTTAATTCAAGAATTCATACACTGGTCATGCTCAGAGAGGCACACAACCATCAGGAAGTAATTCCTGGTTATGCAGTGTTGAAAAAGGAATAAAAATGGTAAGTCATTATGGGAGATGAGCACGACTGTCTCTACTCTGTAGAATCCAGGTGTTAGCATGAGTCAGCCTCTCTTCCTCGTGTCAGAGCAGGTCAGATATTCGTTTCATCTTCATAGATGAGGTATTTAATGTCTCTGAGCACAGGGACCACATGGATATCATATATATAAGACGTGCACGCTCTCGTGCATTAAAAAAAAAAAAATCTCACATCTGGTTTCCTTTTTACAACCCAAATACAATTTCTAACCATTATGTCTTGATACCGATATATATTTTAGCAGTAAAACTGACTCTGGAGCTTCTTTCTGCCCTGTGCAGATAATCTTAAAGATAGCTAAAGTCCCACCTCACCGGTAAAAAGGCAGCGGTACATAATGCATTCAGCATGCTGAGTATTAATCTTTTTTAGAACAGCTCATTATTTTGGCACAGAGTCTTTGAGAGCAGCTTGTGTTTTACAGCAGTGAATAAAGTTGAATGAAAAAAGAAGAACTCAGCCCTAAATGCTGCTAGATTGTGGGAGCTTCGGGCAGCTGTTGATAATGAGGGGAATGATGTCATCGGCAAGACTCGCAGCGTGACACTTGGCGAGAAGCCATTAAGCAGCGAGACAGAGGAAGAGGGAAGAGGGCGGGAGGAAAGGAAGGACTGACAGAGTACAAGATTAAAGGGGACAGGCACAACAATAGGGTGCCTGTTATGAACACCTTTATTTAAACCCATCGTATCAATCAATAATTTCACCTTCTCTGGCACTCACAAAAGCAATCACTTATCACTACTGTGCTTGAGTTCTTGTAGACTTGTGAAATAAGGTTTTCAGTCATGGGCCAGGAAGCAAGAATCAGCTGATCTTAATACATCAGCTGATGCACCTCCCAGTGCCAAATCTGCAAGCCACTTCTCAACCCACCTCAACTCAGCCTTCATGCTGTTTCTGACTCAATCAGTCTCCTGTGATTGACGATCACTGTTTTTAATCGAATGACCAAAACAGGTTCAACTGATGATTGTATGTCACTGCTGATGATTTCTTTTGGCTCGGGCTAAAGTGTTTTTGGGGGTGCCAAAAGTTCCTTTATGCAGACCAAACCCTGGACCATAGCAGTCCTGACTAATGTGGCTAAAAAATAATGGCCAGATGCTTTTATTCCAGTGGTGACTTTCACATTTGAAGTGCAGGTTTGAGGTAAATTGTAAATTTTGTATAAATCGGCAGTAAATCATCTGTCACAGAAACTAGAAGCACAGAAAAAAACCTGACAAATCAAATCCAAACACGATGAAGACAGTAAAGACGCACAGTCAGAGGTCCATTCATGCAGAAAAACTGCTGGTTCAACCCCTGCACCACCCCAGCATCCACCTGCAGGCTCCAGGGGATAGTTTCTCATCGCTGCCCGATTTCTGTATTCCAGGCTGAGCTCATCAGTCAGAGCTCAGACACCAAAGTCTTACTGCATTCTGCTTTCCCTGAAATAGAGGAACGCATGGATGGATTATTGTTTGCTCTGGACTGAGATCCATTCAATTTTGAAAGGTAGAGTCAAGATTTGGGATGAGTAAGCTCATTAGAGAGTTTTACAAATCTGCAGTATACTGACATGCAAGATTTTCTTTCCTGTAAGGCGGTTGCACAGCTGTTGTGTTACCCAGGAGTTTTCACTGCTGTTTTCATCCAAAACATGGGCAGCTGTAATAGAAACAACATTGTTCATCCTCACAGAAAAATATTTGCAGGGGGGAAAAAAAGGCATCAAATCTTTAGGTCACTGAAGTGCTCTGGCACAGCCTTGAAAAGCCATGGAATAAGTCATGGGATTTTACATGAGGGCTGCGCACCACAGGAACCCTGGTAAGCATTGCGTCAACCTCTTGTTCTCTCCAGATGCTGAGTGTGGAGCTTTCATTTTAAATGAGGAGCAAGGGGCCAGAAGTGGGTGGATGGATGGGCGGGCGAGGGGAAGGCGGAATGAAGCCAAAAGGAGATGTAATGTTGAAACAGAGTCCCCCTGTCAGATACTGTGAAAAACAATAAAACGTTCCCTCCAGCAACAAACTGTGCTTTAGCCTGACATGTAGACACGCCACTCCTGATGCATAATTACAGACCAAACCCAAACTCCTTAGTCAATGATGCCGTACTCACTTCTGCTGAGCTTTTTGATTGCTTGCCAACAATCCATTATTGCGTTCTTATTATTTACAAGTGTGTGTAAATGCTGGTTTGGTTTGTGGGGCTGTTCTTACTCCTAATTGCTAACAAATTAAACATGTGCATAAGCGTTTCTATGCCTGTCAGACAGCTGTATTCCTCAGTGTTTATGAACTATGTGTGTAACCATGTACGTCACATACAGTGTGATTGTGCATGGTAACATTTTCCAGAGTCTATAAGGGTGAGAGTGGATAGGGGGAATGTCCAGATGTATACATCAAAAAGGATCACTTTAAAGCTCTCCTCTCCCCTCCTCTCCTCTCCTCTCCTCCCCCACCCCTCCACTCCTCTCCTCTCCTCTCCTCTCCTCTCCTCTCCTCTCCTCTCCTCTCCTCTCCTCTCCTCTCCTCTCCTCTCCTCTCCTCTCCTCTCCCCTCCCCTCCCCTCCCCTTCTCTCCTCTCCTCTCCTCTCCCCTCCTCTCCTCTCCTGTCCTCTCCTCTCCTCTCCTCTCCTCTCCTCTCCTCTCCTCTCCTCTCCTCTCCTCTCCTCTCCTCTCCTCTCCTCTCCTCAGGAAACAGATTCTGGCTTTTCAGGGAGGCTAACCTGGAACCAGGCTACCCGCTTCAGCTAGTCGATTATGGCATAGATATTCCCTACGACAGAATAGACACAGCCATCTGGTGGGAGCCATCTGGCTATACTTACTTCTTTCAAGGAGACAGGTAACGTAGCCTGCGCCCTATCAGAGGCATGCTGAAGTGCTGCATGTAAATATATTGCATATATCAGTAGTTTGATTGCTTTTGAGTTTGCATTTTGCAGGCCTGCTTGATCTCAACCCCCCTCAGTACTTGAAACAAATTTAAAATAAATTGCATATGCATATGATAAACATGGAAGTCATTCTTATTAGGCATGCTAGCAGTGTGACTCCATGGAGCAGGAAGGTACCAGGCAGCTGATTTACTGACTGAATAATATAATAATATGTGTTTATACCTCACTCTGCTTTTGTTGGGGTTTTCTCTGTATTATTTTAGGTTCTTTACTTCACAGTGTAAAGCAGCTTAAGGTGACTAAATAAATACGCAGTACAAATAAAGTTTGGACACATTTGATCATTCATATGAATGGGTGAGCGTGTCCAAACTTCTGATCAGCATATCCGTTGCCAGTTAGTGAAGGCAGCAACATCTTTATACATTTGAACCCCTGCGTTTATCTAGTTGCAGATATATAGGTCAACATCAGTCTGCTGGTTGGTCCCACTTTGTTCTGGACTGGAACATCTCAGCAATGAAATGCTAAATTTTCATGACATTTTGGACAGACGTTCATGCTCCATAAATGATGAATCTTACTCATTTTGGCAGTCCACAGACTTCTCCTTCAGCACGACCATGATCTTGTGGTCCGGACTGATGCGGGATGATTTCAGTCAGCAGACGCTGATTCCCTGACTTGTCATCTTGTTTTCCAGCATTAGGTCAAAATTTGATCACTGTTTTATGACCAAATACCAGCAGAAATATATCTGTGAGAAGGTGATTAGGCCGTATTTACCACTCATCTGTTTTTATTTTATAGAGAGATTTTATGGTTTATATTAAAAAATACCCAGTGCATATTAAAGGTACAATTCAACTCAAAATAAACAATGTAATTTTTTTCCCCTGTGGTCTAAAGAGCACCTTTATTGTTTTTGGTGCAAAGTTGCCCAGTTTGGGATGGATTAGTGGTGGAGATGTCTGCCTTCTCTTTAATTTAACAGAAATAAATGACATTTGGTAAGAAAAAAACAAAAACAAACATCTGCATCTGTTCTTTTCAGAAATCATGACTCAGTTACTCAAAAGCAATCCACAAACCTTGTTGTGAGCTCTTTGATTCAGGAACTATTTTGTTTTAATTCAACTACACCCACCAACCGCATCACTGTGCAGAAAGGCTGGTGTCTGAGTCAGCGCAGCCTCATTTCCTTTTCACTAACAGAAAGTGAGTGGTTTGATTTAGGTGTGAACAGGAGGAATAGCTGTAGCCATATTTAAAGAACAGTTGCCAAACAGTATCAACCCTGCTCCCCTTCGCTGTCTGCAGGTACTGGCGCTTCAGCGAACAGTCACGCTCAGCTGACAGAGGCTACCCGAAGTCAATCAGTGTCTGGGGAACGTCAGTGCCCTCTAATCCCAAGGGGGCCTTCCTCAGCGATGATGGAGGTGAGCTGAGGCGAGAGGAGTAGTTTCTTTGAATGTGTGTGCATTGTTTCAGGCAGAGCCGCGCCTGACACAAAGAATCAGGGCGCGGTCAATCATCGGGGGGGTGGGATGAGTGTGTTTGTGTCAGTGATTTTGAGCTGACATGTGAAATGCTTCTTGCTTTGTCCTGCGCGTTGTTACAGAGGAGTGGTCCTGCCTCCAGAGTCCTCAGGACACATTTTTCCACTTAAGAACTTTATTTACTTTGAATTCAGTTTTGGTTTTTGATTTTTGATTTAATTCAGTGTTTAACTGGGTGGCTGACTTGTCACTATTAGGGGTGTGGGAAAAAATCAGCAGTATAGTATCACGATGTTTCATATCAGCACGGGGACACCAAATATTGATAGTTTATGAAATAAATTAAAATACTGAGAATACTACGAAGCAATAGCCATTTATCACAGTTTATCAAAGTTAATTGCTGTATCAGAAACAGATTGCATGTAATTGCCAACTTGTCCCCATTCAGTTGCAGACTGTTTGCATTTTACGGGAAAATTTGTTGCAGGCTGAGTGACAGTGTTGGTATGCTTAACAGCAAAAATAACCAAAGTGAGATAAAGTTATCTTATTGGATAAAACAAAATTTATCTTTGAGGATGTAATACATGTTATTGCAATACTCAGCATATCACAAAAATCCCAATAATATTTTATCGTGAGTGGGTTATAGTGATACAGTAATATTGTAACGTGGGGTATCTGGTGATTCCCATGGACGCTCTTGTTGAGATGATTTCCATCATTGATTTCACAAAACACGCCGTCTTCAGCGGCTGCCGTTCAATTTATTGGTGCTGAAAAACATCAGTTCATGAATCACAGTTGAAAACTAAACCAAACTCTGTGCGGCTGTGCAGCTTAATACTTTAATACGTGCAGTTTGTTGCTTCCTCCTGTTTGTTCATTAAGAGAGCACAAACAGAGTTTCATCAGTGTTAAGACTGTAACAATCCCAAAGGGGTGATTTTGAGCTTTACTATGGTTAGATTTATTTAAAATTCCAGATGAGCAATTCTTTGCAAATATGTTGGCAATAAGCAGTTATTGGACTGGCAATATCCAGCTGAGTAACTTTATGGCCTCACCCAAACTCACACAAACAAAAATTTGAGTGAAATATTGAAGTTATTAAACCAATAATTTGACTTTTTGATAAATATATTAATCTGCTTTCTTGTCAGGGGTGAAAGAAGCTCAGTATCATTCTGAAATCTGTGTGTTTAATATGGTTATAGTTATTGGTTAGCTTAGCTTAGCTTAGCATAAACCATCAAACCATGGAGGAACAACGTGATCTGTCTAAAGGACCGTTCTCTCACAGATGTATAAATTTGTTGTTTAATCTGTGCAGTCTGGTATAACTCCTTAAAATGTCAGACTGTTCCTTTAAATCATCATTCTTATGTTGGCTCATGTTCTCCTTTCATATTTCAGCATACACCTACTTCTATAAGGGTTCCAAGTACTGGAAGTTTGACAACCACCGTATGAAGAGTGAACCTGGTTATCCAAAATCCATCCTGAGAGATTTCATGGGCTGCAGCGTAGATCTGGATCCCGACAGGGACACGGACACAGACTCGGGCCGCAAATATCCGGACGTGAACCGTCCGCCTTTTAACCCGGACACAGGACGTGATGGTGACAAGGGCAAAGACCGGGACGGAACAGGAATGGACAAAGACAAAGGCTCAGACGGTGACAGAGAGGAAGACGCTCGGGAGGGACGTGAGGAAGACACCAATGAGGTGGACGTGGTGCTGAAGGTGGACGACAGCCAGGAGCGGACCATGAACATCCTGATGGTAACCATCCCACTGGTCCTGGTGCTGTGCATCCTGGGACTGATCTATGCCATCATCAACACGCTGCAGAGCAAAGGGGCGCCACGTCTGCTGGTGCACTGCAAGCGCTCACTGCAGGACTGGGTCTGACCCCTGATATTAGGGGGTGCTGAACTTTGAACTTGATTTAGACCTTAGATACCCCCCCCTCTAATCTAGCCCTCTTCCTAGTGATCCGTCTGTCTCTGTGCTCAGTGGCTCCTGCAACTCTGTGGTAGTAGATCCATGCAAATACTGTAACGATACACAGGCACACACAAACTAGATGCAAGCATAACTTATGTCTTACATTGTTACACAGACACACACCACCCTAACCTCCTCCTGTCTCCCATGGTGCTCCACAATGCAGTGACTGTAGTCTATTTATATGAGAGAAGTTTGCACAGTTTTTTTTTTCTTGTTGTTTTGGTTCATTTTTTTGTGACTTTTTGTTGTCGTTGTTATTATTATTACTTCTAAACCAGGAAGGCCGCTCCATTCTCTCGCGTCCCTGCACCGCCCTCCTCCTTCCCCTAAGCTCCGTAGGGGCTTTTTCCTTGCTGATAACCTGACATCTGCCTTTGCTATCTCAGTTGCCACAAAAGAAAGAAATTCGAAGCATTTAAAAGATTTGTAGACGGACCACAGCGCTTTGAGCAGGGTTCAGAAGGGTCCTTTCCTTCCTCTCCTCAGCTCAGTGTTTCTTTTCTCTGCAGGAGAGTCGGTGAGGAGCTGTTTGGGTACCTGCTATGAGCCCACATATTCTTCTCCTTGACTCTTGCTGACGGTGATTAGGGTGTGATTTTTGCTCTGAAGGTTAATTCAGAGTTCAGTTTGTTAATCAGATGGGAGCAGTTTTGGTTTTAAAGGATTATTATAAACTATATTAATAATAGCCCTGTATGTACACCAGGACTGTGAGAACTGTGAGGTATAGCTCGGTCACACAGGCATTAGAAAAACAGAAAATCAGTGGGTACATGTCACCGGTGTGCGCTCAGAATGAAGCTACAGACAAAAGCTTTTAGCTTTTCTTACCATTAATACTGGAAGCAGCCTGTAAGATTCTACCAGCACCTCCGGATTTTGCTGGTGAACCCATTATTTGTTCAGACCGCGTAAAGAAGTACAAAATTACAGTTGCTAGTAGGCAGCTTTGTTTCCCTTTGGACATATAATATAGTAGCTCAAAACTAACATTTGTGTATTTAAGTTATCGATGGCTCAGCCGACACACAGCTTCTCCCTTATGTCTGAATCGGCGTTTGTCTCCTGAAACTTTTTGTTTTCCTGCTGTGAAAGCTTCCTCCACACTTTAGCTTTCAGGCATTTGTTGTTTTTATGCCAGCTGACAGAATCGGCCATCGACACATTCACCCAGCAGAGGTCTGTCAGCTGGTTTCTCCTCCGTTAATCAGGATTGCCTTAAGATAAACATGATATTATCTTTCAAAGTGTTTTCTTTTTTAACTTTAGCAGCTCGACAAAAAGGATTTTTAAGAACATTTTCTGTTTCCAAGCGATTGGCCGTTCATGTGAATTTTCCCAGTCGGAAACTTGTTTTATTATCCTGCTGCCACATGAATACACAATTAACTCCAGAGCGTCACATTCATCTGTTGGTGTGACTGAGGCGTCAGGCCTTAATGTAACCATTTTGATATCACCGCAGATGCAGTATCAGCAGCTGCTTTGATCAGTACAGTGTTAACACAGCAGGTAGAAGCCGTGGCAACGACAATAAGACCCAAGTTGGAATAAATTGTAATAATCCTAATATGGTCAGATGACTACCGCTTTATTCTCCATCCTTATCTTGTGTTCACACTGATGGAGAATGGGTCTGCCTTCTTTCTTTCCCTTATTTGGAAGCTTGTTAAAGACCTCTTTGGCTGAAAGGCTAAATAGACTTTAGGGGACCTCTGAGCTGTGGGGCTAATTCTCAGAGAGCCTCTTTTCGGTCACTGTGAAGTAACACAGCAGAGCATCTGGGTGTGTGAGAGACGAAGCCAAAGCAAAGGGTGTAACAGAGCATTCTCGGGCTTCAGCTCGTCTACCCTGCAGTTCAGATTTGTATTTTTTTAAGAAACCTCAGTGATGACCAACAGTCTGACTGTAAGCACCAGGGTGAGGCCATGCAGGCTCACAGACTAATCCCCCTCATCAAATAACAGCAGGTGTGTGCAAATGCCGTTAACCTCTCAGCCTAACTTTGAACCCCCCAAGTCAAAACACTCTGCTTTCATTTTATCTTTCAAGGAAGCATGCACAGAAAATTGCCTCCTCATTATTTCCACTCGTTTTCAGTGCGTGCACATTAATTGGGCTAAAACAGTTACTGCACTGATAAATAGTAACGAAAGGCTAAAACTGTGTTAGTGACCTTTTAGATCAACATTTTTTCTTACAGATGTTAAGTGAGCTCATCATGATGAAATTAGCCCTGAAGATCAGGCTTAAAATGAGTGTGTGGGCAGAAGTGTTTAAAGGTTTGACTTCAAACGTGATTTGGAGGAAGGCTTATCTGAGGTAGCATTTAGAGCTGAGCTGCCTCTCTGACCCGGGAGGGGGGTCTCAGCTCGCCCAGCTCAGGTTACACAAATGGGGCGGGTGAGGAGAGTCTGAATTTCTCACAGCTGAGAAAAGGAAAGGGGGAAGGAGGACGGAGAGAACGAGGTTGACCTCGTCTCCCTGAGCTCGCAAAGTTTAGATCTCAGGAATAAGGAAGGGTGGGAAGAAGGAGGAGGAGAGGAGAGGAGGCGAGAGAAGAGAGAGAGAGAGTTGGCAACAGCCCATGTGACCCAGATTCTCCTGCTAGTTCAACAACAGTGCTGGCCAGAGAGGAAACTTTAGCTTAGAGTAGGCGACAGGCCTTTTTTAGGAAAGCTTGTCAGAGGGTTTTGCTTGTAGTGTATGAGCACGATCGCGCAGTAGAGCCTCCTTATTGGTAGCATTCATACCTGTTCTCAGTGGATCCAGTGCAGCTGCAGAGCCGTTTCTGCCCTGGTGTCTTTTTTTTGTGGGCAGATGTTGTTGTTGTCATTTCTGTGTCGTAAATATGGCAGATAGAATGTGTGGGCTGCATCTTTCAGCCATGGGTAAATTTTATTGAAGTAGCACATCCCATATCCACTGATGTCAGCTGTTCCAACATTTTGTCCAAAGCGACTTCCGGTGCCATGCTAGTCGTCATTCTTCTGCTTGAAGTGCATGAAACCGGTTCTAAACTAGACAGCAGCGCTCCGTCCATGGATAAGGGTGTCAGTGTATGTTGGCCTAACCTGAGTGAGACACCCCAGAAGGCAGATTTGCTGCTAACACACCAGCCGCACTGAAAGGAGAAAAAGGAAGAGAAAAATCAGCCGTCACCAGAAGTCTGGAGATTGATCGGAGGCAAGTCAATAGCAGTTGCCAGGAAACGGTGTCCTGTGTCCATCCCTCACCTCCTCACCATGAAGGCTTTGTGGGGAAGGAGGGCTTGGCGGACGCAGCTAATCAGCTTTAAAAGCACTCCCTCCCCCTCTCCTCTCCTGTCCTGCGCTTCCATTTGGTCCTTCAGGCACATCAATGAGCGCTCAGACAGCCGAGCGTCTGGACAGACTCAGAAACTGCCTACTCATTGCGCCCGACACTGAGCTGTTTATGGAGTTCTTCTTTATTAAGCCTCCTGTTCTCCTCTATAACCTCCAAACAGAGAGCCCACAGGGAGTTAACCACTTCAAAGCTGAAGTAACCACTTCAAAAGTCTGAAAGAGAAGTCGAGTGCACCTGAGTTTGCTTCACTCAGGAACACAGTTTTGGTGATTCAGCAGTTTGAGAGATTTTCTGTGAGGCGACACTGGCGGGTTTAATGCAGTTTGTTTGTCTCGGGACACCAAGCAGAAGAGGAGTATTGAAAGGTTAGGAAAGACATCCGTCAGGGCTGATTGATGCCTGTTTGTGTGCGTGCAGAGGTGTTCAGTTAATCAGCCCTCCTCTCTATAAGCGAGGCCTGTTCTGACTGTAAATCTCCCACACTCTCTATCCCCTCCTCGCTCCATGCTCGGCCCAGCCCTCTGAGCCCGAGGGGATCATAACAAAAACAATGGCCTTCTCTCTTACACTCGCTTTCTCTTCTCCCTGCTTTCTCTCTGTCTCCCTAATGCACACACACACAAACACAGGAAGCAAGTCCAGGCCGAGGTGTAGCCTCACACAGCACGGCCTGCTGCTCGGTCCGCCTCCTTGTTCAGCAACTTTTAACGTGTCAGAGGGATTTGCTTTGATTTTGTTGATGTCACAGTTAGATTTAAAGCTTCCAAAGGCTAAAGTTGATTTTGAAGTGCAAATTCTTAGGTGAGGTTAGGATCTGATCTTTCATCTGTCTCAGGATGTGTTTCTGTAAACACTGCATGTTCAGCATTTCTCACTCAGCCCTCACGTTTTGTTCTTTTTAATGAACATCTGCTAAAATGTCCGTAATCAGTCTGAATCCAGGCGTTATCGTAGCCGTGTCTTTTCTCTCCACTCAGTGTGCTTTTCAGCTTCCCGCTGTCACAGTGTATCTCTGCGCTGCCTAACAACTGCAAGCTTCAAAAAGCCGTTGCATCAGCCACGTGCAAAACCCGAACTCTAGGAGGAAAAACGGATTAATAAATAACGAACTGAAAAAGATTCAAACTAAATCTGTTGGCTGTGGCAGACTGTTTTCCTGTTTCACTTTCACTTGGGTTAATGTTGTGGCTTACAGTGACCCCCCCCCCCCAGCCAAGAGGATTGTGGGTTGTCCAGATGCTTCTCTATTTTCCCAGAGTGCATCTCAGCCTGCCCCCCCGAGCCCATCCACTCTGAAACCGCTCGTCTGAAACCAGCACTCGGCAAACCCGACCGCTCGGATCGGGAAAGAAACCAAAACATCGGCTGACGAGTGTTTTTCAGCGGATCGGCTCTCCTCGTGCTTCAGACGCTGAAAGCGTTGAGTAGCTAAACTTAAGACAACTTTCCATCCACTAACTGCAGCTACAGTGGGGAAGATAATGAGCCATCAATAATGGACCCTGGCATCTCACAGCATCTTTGAGTAATGTTTCAGTGATTTTCTGAAAACCAAAAAAAAAGCTTCACCGTCGTCCCTGTACGGGGTGAGATGAAAAACAAAAACAACCTGTTTGTTTGTCTTTGATAACTTGTCTTATTTTGATTTTATGTGTGCATTTTTCTCTCCCCAAACTTGATTTTTTTTTAACATTCCAATTCTTTTAATTTTCAGGGGTTTGGTGGTGTTTTTATTTTCTAGATTTTATACATTTGTGTTGGGTGTTCAACTCTAGTAGAGTGTGTTAACAAGCCATGCTGGACATGTACACATTAAAATTTGCTCTGAAAATCTTCAAATTTGTGTCTTTAGGCTGTTTGTGTAGCGGCTGGCGCAGCACGAGCTACAATCCTGCACACCCACATACAATACACACACCCTCTACTCGCTTCCTGCGGTGAGGTCACTGTCCACAGGGCCTCGCTTCCTGTCTCACACGGGACAGGCAGCACAACGGCCTTATGGCCCATGGGAGGTGAGGAGGAGCGGGGGGAGGGGGCTGGCTGGCAGAATGCCAGGAAACCACATGAGCAAGGAGGAAGTTAGCAAGCAGTTCGTAGAGCCCGAACGGGCAATGTTGTCATCACACAGAGAGGAAATTCATTGTTCACAGCACAAACAGCAGAACTGCAGCCTGACAGCTAACGTTTTAAAGATGTCTGCAAGACTAAACGCAGTGACACCAGCTTTCATTCAAGTCGGCGTAATTGTTCCAAATCCACACTGCACTCAGAAAACAAAACACCTTATTGCACCTTCAGGGTTACGTCAGTTTGTCACTGAAGCAGTACCCCTACAGTACCGCCATTGTACACGAGCAGCAAACCTCCAGAGCTGAAAAATGAAGCCGGTGCAAAAATCTGCAGCTTTTGGCATTTCCACTTGAGGCTGACTCCAGCCTCCAGTCCCAGTAGATTAAAATGCTTTAAATACCAAATTTACAGCCTGGTACACAAATGTTTTTGGCCTGTATGGATATCATATCAACTATACAGTGGTGGACAAATGAGTTATTTGTCACTCACCATTTGAAAACTGTCAAGGCTAAAGGTTAAGGGCTGTTTTAACTGACAGGTGTGCCAATACAAGGAGCTGTGTGCTGTTGGTACCCACTGGAGTGTTTTTAATGGAATTAAGTGACAAGTAATATGACCTGATGTGAGGTACAGCCTGTGCTTCAGTGTGGGTGAGAGGAATTCTGCTATTTCATTCATCTGTGAGTTCACATCTGGATGTACAGTTCATGGCTGCAGATTGCTAACCAAAGCTGCTAGCATTAGTTTGTGACTTAGCACTGCACTATCAAATATGGTCACTTCAGGCTATAACAAAAGCAACATGGTGATGGCCTGAAGGTTAATACTGAAAGTTCAGGTGTGGAGTCAAATGCATTACTTCACAATAACTGAGTTCATCTTTTATATGCAGCCTGTGGTCGTACCTTTAATATGCTGTACTTGTACTCATGTAGTTTGTATCTGTGACCAATCGTGAACCTCTGTGACTATTTTGTACCTTAATGCACAAAAAGAACCTACTAAACCAACTGCAAATGTTTGTATATATTTATTCAATTCAGATCAATTTTATTTATATAGCACCAAATCACAACAAACAGTCGCTTTAAGGGGCTTTATATTGTAAGGTAAAGACGCTACAATAATTATTGAGAAAACCCAAAAGTCAAAATGACCCCATAAGAGCAAGCACTTGGCGACAGTGGGAAGGAAAAACTCCCTTTTAACAGGAAGAAACCTCCAGCAGAACCAGGCTCAGGGCAGGGCAGTCATCTGTTGGGGCTGAGGGGAGAGAGACAGGACAAAGGAAACACTGTGGAAGAGAGACAGAGATTAATAATAACTAGTGATTAAATGCAGCGTGGGGTATAAACAGAGTAAAAATAGGTGAAAGAAAAGAACCCCCCAGCAGCCTAGGCCTATAGCAGCATATCTAAGGGATGGTTCAGGGTCACCTGATCCAGCCCTAACTAAAAGCTTCATCAAAAAGGAAAAACCTGGAAACCTGTTTGTTGTGAGACAGCAGCGATAACCCCTGCACCATCATATACAATCAAACCAAGTTGTTAGAATGTATTCAATGCTTCAAATGTACAGAAATGAATAAGGAAAGTGAAATCTTAAAATCAGAGTAAATTTCATATTTTATTAAATTTCTTTTTGTATAAGGCCAAATGTACACAGCCTTTTGCTATTGTATCTTAAAATCTTGAAGAAACAGTACAAATTTGTACCTTTCAGTACTTTGGAACATACAGGCACAGTTAGCTTGAGGTCCAGCAACAATCTGCGGTGTTTTACATTTATGTAGATTTTACTGAAACATATTTCTGATAGTGCACATTAAAGTATTAAAGTATTAGTGTCTTTGTCTTCTTAATGTTTCAAGTGGCGACTGCGCCTCATACAGTAATCCAGAGTGAAATTTCATCTGAATATGATTCAACATGTGTGTGTGTGTGTGTGTGTGTGTGTGTGTGTGTGTGTGTGTGTGTGTGGTACCTGCCCTGTCCTAATATGCTGCACCTGTGTTTCCCCTCCTACATGCATATAGGCTATGTATGTTTGTGGGGGCTCGTCCGGGATCCCTTCCTCTGGATTTGTTCATGTACTCAGCGTTCCAGCAGTTTCTTCATGCTCGCATTCTTTTACCTTGTTTTTATTGTGTGTGCCAGCTGATTGAGTACTTATGTATCAAACCTTGAAATCCTCAAGATTCGGACAGACTGACCATTGCAAACTTTGATCCTGATTAAAGGAGACTGTCTTAATAAAAAAATTACTTTTTTGCAGAGTAAAATGATTCATTTGGAGTCATTGTGGCCACCTGACCAACGCACTGCCACAACTGTGAGAATTTGGTGTAGTTGGATGTAACAGGGACATTTGTTACCCCGTCAGCTCGCAGACACAAAGTCCGCGTGATGACACAGATGAAAGTAGAGAGGGTCAAAGTTAGCTTACAGGTCGGTGACGGTCTCTTGTGTGCCTCATGTGTCAAAGACCAACTTTCTTAAGCTTAACTGATGTACAAGCCTTCTGCCTGCATAATGATCTACTTTAAGATTCATTGTCAACTTCCTCAGACATACCTCTGTGCACTTTGTAAACATGCAGCTTTAATGGTGCATGTCCCATGTGCACATGGTATTTGAGTGTGGCCTGCTTTCTGCTGTGTTTACATACTTTTAATGCTTCCCCGCTGCGTATGTAAAGTCCAAGGACTGCCTGTTAAATCTGTCTTCCACAGTTATCACCAGGTACACCCCGTGGAGTGCTGTAATTGCTCACAGTCCTCTCCTTCCTCCAGGTGGAAAGTTAACTTTCTATCAGGCTCATGACACGCACATGCTTAAAGGACAGGAGGTTAATGAGTAACAGCTCTGCTGCAGGAGTCTGAAGGTGCTGCAGCTGTGCCACCTGTTTAACAGGACGTTTACTGAGGTACACCTGCTGGGCGTCCTGCGTGCTGCAAACACACTGACGTACTTAATAATACACAAAATGAAATAGATTTCAGACTTAGTGAATTATTTCAATCCTATTTTCTTTCACTAAAGAAATGGAGGAAATCATTTCATCTGATGCTGAAGCAGAACATGTTCAGAGGGAAAAAAATCCCTTTTGCTGCAGCTTGACAGGTAAATGTTTATCTCACCCGTCTGATGTTATGAGTTGGCATTTTATATAAATAAAAGTGAACTGATTTAAAGTTAGGTTTGTGGGTGTTTTGACTGGCAGGTAGATGCCTCTACAGACAGCTTTAGCCTCCAGCTGTCTGCCAGACTTCACCTCGTCTAAAACGAGTGACTGAAATGGACCTCTTTACGGCCGGCCGGGGCTTTTTAAAAGGGGACCTATTGTGTGCATTATGCCCAGCTCCATATTTATATTCTTTACATGCTTCACACTTTAAAATAATCCTTATTTGTCTCATTCTGGGCATCAGCGCAGTTCATCCTTTCAGGGCCACGCTCTCTTTGAGCTAGCCTTCTTGCTATTGGCTGCCCCTCATAAACAGAAGCTTTGAACAGCAGGCCGGCCCAGCTTCTGTAGCATGTGTGTGTGTGTGTGTGTGTGTGTGTGTGTGTGTGTGTGTGTAGTTCTTAGGGTTCACATATAACTGTCACTGTAATAGTGCAGAAATGTAATATGGGTGCATTCTAAGCTAAAACTCCAAAGCACTCTAATGTACTTTGTCTTTTTTTTTCTTTAGGTGTGACATAACTTATTTAGATTAGCTGATTAAATAAGATGAAACTTTAATGAGGTTGGAGTAAATCTGCTGCGGTAGATAATGAGATGCAGCAGGGGAAGATAGGAGCAGAACAGATCAGTGTCCATAAATTCAATAAAACCATCTAAGCACACTACAACAACAGCATGAGGGAAGTACAGTATGCAACCATATTAGGAATAAAAAAAGACATTAGGAGAAATGTGAGATGGAAGACGACAAACATTTGAAACTAAATAAAACCAAAAAGCGTGATATTGATGCTGAGAGTCCACGGTGACCCACGAGCCTGTTCCTGGATGTGTGATGCAGTATAAATGCCTCACCACGAAAACAGTTTATCCTTTCCTTAGTCTCTCACGCTCTCTGCCCCCCCCCCCCCCAGTTAATGCTTCACAGTGAGGTAACGATGAGGTAACATCTGAAGCTGCGATGCAGCTCTGTGCAGTGTGTTGTGGTGCTGTGGTGATGTGCTGGTTGAGGGGGAGGTGTGGCTCATGGCTGCAGCACAGTGATGCGTTTTTATGTCAGGCAGTGGTGAAACGCCGGTTTCAGAATATACTCGGGATTTACCTGCAAATTTAATTTAACAGCTGAAACTAAAAAAAACTTTGTTTATTCAGCATCTTATCTATTTGTTTGTTTATAGTTGTTTGTTTTTTGACAGGTGCACAGCATCAGAACCCATCACCAGACCTGTTCCTGGAATTTCCTTCAGATAAACTGAATTTTGGGGTAACTCGTTTTAAATCATAAGCTGTCAAAGCGCCTGACAGAAGGATCTCTCAGGGCCGTTTTTTGCCTCAAACATTCTTTGATGTAGACGGTATGAGGAAGGTTTGAAGGTGGTGGTTCGGCTGTTTTGTTTTGTTCTGGGTGGGGGGGATCACGGGGTAACCTACCATGCACGTGTCACGGGGCTGTGGAAGGAGAGCACCCGTGCAGAACATGCAAACTCCACAGGGAAAGGCTCGAGGCGGCTGGGAGACTTCAAGCCTTCTTGCTCCAAGGCTACAGTGCCATCGACTGCACCACTAAAACAATTAAAATATAATCAGTTCATTTTTTTAAAAAGTAATTTTAATAAACCACATTTTATATTCAATATTCCTGTTTTGCCCAGCAGCCAACCTACGGCCACAGTTCGCCCTGCTGCCTCTCGCCCTGTGACAGTTCTTGTTATTGTATCTTTTTAAACAGATTACAGTACCAGAAATGTTTGTGCTGTGTGCGTAATTGAAAAAAAGGATTGCCCCACTGTGCCAGACCATCAAAATAAAACAAATAAGATTTTACTACTAAAACAACCGTGTGCAGACACATGCAGATGCTGTGGACTCCGTGGAAACGAATCATTCCTGTCATACTTTTTTCAGGCCAGCTAAGACTCGACCTGAGGGATGCTGACGGAGCTCGTGCATCGTTACGCAGTATCTCCCAGGTCTCTGCGCAGTCACAATAAGGTAAATTCAACGCAAACATTTGCAATCAAACTGTGGCCCACGCAGCGCCTTGCATACTGTACCAGAGGCAGTAACGTGCAACCTAAAATTTTAGTTTATTCAAAAACCTATTTCAGTTATACCTCCTGTCTCCTAATCATGCTATCAAACCAGTGTTTATTGCATTAAATTAAAAACAAAAAACAGAAGAGCTTGCTGGCTGTAAGAGGATCTGTCCTGAATTATCACTGAAGCTCATGATTGTGGATCATTCCCCGGAGCAGTCTGGCTTATATAATTACTGCAATTAAGCCAAAACCAGACTCTAAGTCTGAACTGAGACATTTACTCAGCATGTACCTGTGAAGCATTTCGTGTTAAACTTTTGTGTACTTGACATTGTGTGGGGCTTTGTTGCTCAGTTGGCTGCTGAGGGAGAACATCTGGACCCGTCTCTGAGACCACCTGGATACACTTACACGTGCAAACACACAAGGAATGTGTGACTTAACGTGCGCACACGCAGGTGAATGAGTATTTTAAAAACACATTTAGCAGTGCAGAGCATGTGTTGTAATGACAGATAATTATACATTATTGATTTTTACTCCTTTGTGTTGTTGTTGTTTTTTTTACGTTAACCCACATTTTTCTTTATTGCAGAGCCGTGTTCTGAGCTGTCATCACTACACGAAGAGGTTATTAAACTAAATTATGACGGCCAGTGTCATCTCACAGCAGGAAAAAAAATTACAGGCTGTGCTGTTGGTGAGAGATGACACGAAATGCAAGTTAAAATCTGCAAAAATCAAGAAAAACAGTTAGTGTTACAGATACCGTACATGTATGAGTTTGTACGTTTGGAGTCGTGACAGTGGAGCTGCTGCAGTTTTCCATAAAATACTTCCACAGTTTGTCCGGCTTCCTTTCCTGACCTCTCCACAGCAGCTCCCCACAGTCCTGTCTTAATAATTCTCTTTTTCACCTGCACAGAATCAGCATAGCAAGAGCAATCATCTCCGGGCTGCTGTTATTTGTGAAGCTGCAGTGTTCGGAAATGATGCTCCTTTTAAGATTTGACAACAACATCTCCTTGAATCGCTCTTTAGATGACTGATTTCTTAGTAATTACAGAATTAGACAATTAAACTTTATTTTGATGAAACAGTAAAATGTAGCACCACGCCCACAGGTCGTTCCGGTGATTATGCTCTTACATCATCGTGTCCTAGACAAAGCACAATCCGTCACCCTGCAGGGATCATTTTAAAGAGGAGATATCTGACTTTCTACGTTCGGCTCATCCGTACAAATTTCCACAACAGTCTTGGGAAGACTTACTTGGTCACTGCATCCTCCTGACTTTATATTACTGTCTTTATATAACCGGCAACACTTTTATTACACCCTACATCAACTCTGCTGCGGCTGATGTGGAGTGCTTTGCAGAGATGTGCTCTGTGAAGCTGAGATCGCAAAGCCAGACGCGGCGGTGAGACTTGAAGCAGACCTGCTGTGTTCCTGTGTTTTCCCCATCTGCACAATAAAAACTGCATCTGTGTGAGGATGTGTGCGCCTAAACTCTCTTATGCGCAGCATTAGAAAGTGTATGCAGATAATGCGGATGTTATCATAACAACTGGCAGGAAAGCTCGTATAATTATGGGATGTAATAAAGTTAATGAGCAGAGCACCGCAGGGGAGGCAGACGTGTGCCTGCGTGAGCGATACTGCAGCGTGCTGGTATCAGAGACCAGCCTTCGAGAGAGGAGGTGCTGCTGTTGAATGCATGCATTAAGAGCTGATCTGTTGTGACTGAAAGTATCTTTGTTCTCTTCTTCTGCCTTGCTGCAGCAGCGTGGTGTCATTTCTGCTCAGCTGCAGGAGGAGAGCCGGAGCAGTGGCAGAGGGTTGATTGTCATAGGTGATGCCAACTCACTTATCAATCTCTCTCCTCCTCTCAGCAGCAGGCTGGGAACTCAGCGCTCCAACCCAACATGCATGCTGGGCAGAGGTCATAGCCACACCAGGCTGTGAAAAAGCCAAGAAGATTAAATGTAGAGTGTGAATCAGATGCATATCTGTAAATATGTGGAGCTTCCAGCATATCAACACAAAGTGCTGCACCTTTATGACTCACTTTCGTTTAGTTGAGTTTGAAGAGCAGCTAACGAGGTGGGCCCTCTACACAAACGCTTAAACAGAGGAAAAGTGTGAAGGATGGGAACTGGACCTTTGTTTGTCTGTAGGTACCTTAAAACAGCAGCTTCCCATAAAGACTGTGTTTGCTGTAAGGGTGTGTTTATGGCAGCTTATTCAGCTGATATCGCAGAAAACACTCTCATGTGCACACACAGACACGCTGAGCATCTGGACACTGTTTTCCAACCATGATGTCCGGGCAGTCTAACAACTGTTAGGGTGGCACCCAGACAAACACGCACACCTTTATCTGGAAAACTCTGCCGCCCATCAGGGCAGGGACATCTGGAGTTTGATGAGTCCATCAAAAAGCAGCATTAGCAGGCCACGCAGCAGGAGGGGCAACCCCTGGTCCTGGAAAGGCTTTTGAGATGCTGTCATGTTTTCCAGGCAGCTGGAGAAGGAATGGTGAGCCAGAGTAGCAGGAATCAAAGAGATGCCAAATGGAGAAAGGAATTAAAGGAGTGTGTGTGTGTGTGTGTGTGTGTGTGTGTGTCGACAAGAGGAAATGAGAAACTTTAATACACCGGAGGAGAAAGACCCTCCGCTTGTTACAGATTTGCCGTTAATGGATTTGTTAGAATTCTTTTCTCTTTTCTTCATTTCCTGGTTTAGGTGTAGATGGTTACCTCATTAACTAACCACTCACGTAGATCTACGAGTACATATGTCAACATGTGTCCTTTCTTTCCAGCACACCCATGTCTCAGGATTAATGGGGCATTTATGTCAAAATGCTAAATGTAGCACCTGCAGCTGGTTTGATCATGAAAGCTTTATTGCACAGCCAATAACTCATAAAAGAATAGTTTTTTTTTTTAAAGTGATCATGTTTCTGTTTAGATGAGAGGATCAGTATCATTGTGTGTTGAGCTGCTGTAAGGTAGTGATTAGCATAAAGCTTGTGTCTTTTTCAAATATTGAGACAGCTGTATATATTAGCGTAAAGTCTTTATGCTAAACAAAGCTAAGCTAACTGCCCATGGCTCCAACCTCATGTTCAGATCATGCACAGGGATGCTGCGTCGGTCGCTGCTCTTTGAGGAGATGGTGCATCGGTGTGGCAGCCGTGCTCCTCACGGGGAGCAGGGCCTCCTAACTCATGCTCATCCACGCAGGCAGACGCCTACACAATTAGAACTTATCAACACTCATGTAATTACAAATGTTACAACTGCATTATGATAGAGGATGCATGGTAGTATTAAAAACGCGGGCTTTCATAGCAAACGTCTCGTGTTTGCTGCTGATACTGTGGTTATTCTATAATGTTTAAATGAATATCACAATTTTGTATCTGTTTCTTTACGATCTGCTGTGAAAGCAGCTCGCTGTAAAATGTAAAAGCAGATGGAAATAAGTCACAGTGTGACAGCTAAAGACAAATTATTTGGCTCAGCGTCTCCTCGGTGCTTCTAAACGCATCTTTGTGCGCGTCGTTGTGCATCTTTGCCTCTTTCTGAGGCCACAATTCAGCTGCATGCATAAATGAATTGTTCCTGTTTGTAACCTCAGTGCCATAAAACTGATTTAACACAGGGGGACCATGGGACCTGGGAGCAGTTAGCTTAGCTCAGTTTAGCACAGAGCTGTAGCAGAGCGACCGTAGGCAGATGATAAAGGGACACGAGCTTTGGTGCTGATCACCTCCTCGCAGCAGCTCAGCACACAGAAATGGCTGCATTATTGATCTTCTCATCCACGCAGGAATCAGAATATTCCTGCAAACTCACCTTTTATGAGTTAACGCTGTGCAATAACGCTCTCACTATCAATAGCTGCAGGTGCTACATTTAGCATTTTGACAGCAATGCCCCATTAATCCAGAGACATGGGTACACTGGAGACAAAAGAGACCCTTGAGGTGCAGAGTGTCATCAAGTGCCATGCTTGTCATTTCCTGCCGTGACTTCCATTGTGTCTGATGCTGCACAGTATGAGGCGCGACTGCTTGAAGGCACAATAAGACGTACTGTACCTTCAGCAGAAATAGATCAGATCCTTCAGAAGCAATCGTTTGGGGGAACGCGGTTCTATTTTGAGTCACATTAGAATGAGCAGTACTGCTTATCAGGACAAGATAATGATTTGTTTATGGTGATTAAGCCAAGATATTAATTTAGAAAGTTTAAAACTTTACTACAAATGTAGCGAGTTAGCTTAATCAGGGAATTCAGGGCTGGTCTTTTCTTTCCTTACATGTTCTAGTGAGAGGGAGCTCCCTGTCACGCTAACAGAGCTAGAAAGAGAAGTCTTTTCAGTTTTGGGCCTCTCCGTCTCGGCTCCCATTCTCCCCTGTTTTCATCTTTTTCACGCAGAATCGCTTCTCCGCTCACTTCGTCTCCCTGTGTGACTCTTGCACATTCATTGTGCTGTCGAGGGGAGTCTGCTCTGTCTCATTTTCAGCTTCTCCATCAGCTCCCGCCTCTGGCCACAAGGATTCCTGTGATAGCATCCTCAAAGTTAAGTTATGCCTGCACCCAGGCACACATGAGAGAGACGTGAGTGAGAGAGCGAGGCACTGACTCACACAGACCGGTCGGCGTTCAGCTTCAATTTGCTTGACTTCAAATTTTTTTGAATTTAAACTTGCAAATTACACAAACTGCCCTCTTTAAGTAATGTTCTTTTAGACTGGAAGTGAAAGAGCAGAAATGTAGTTTCGTTTGTGAATTTCAATCATGCTGAATTTTAGCCCAACAGAAAGCCAGTGCCTCCCCGGCCGTGTTTGATGCCTGTAGCTTCACTCATTTTCTCTGGGCAGCTGGTTATCGGTCTCTTCTCACTCCCTCCTTCTGTTGGTCTAATAACGTCTGTGCCTTTTCTCTCATGTCTGCCTCGGTATAAAGCATTCCTGAGCAAAGGGAGAGCAGCCTGACTGACTCCTGCCTCTGTGTGCATTCCAGCCTCCGTCTCATCTCAGCCCAGGGCAATGGCTTCAGTCTCGATGCACTCCTGACTGGCTGAGTGGGCTGAGTAGGTGGCCACTTGTCTATCTGCAGTCTGCCTGTATGACTTCTTACCAGGCTAACAGTGTTGGCAACCAGCTAAAGGTGGGCGTTATGTAGAGCTGCAGAGTTTCTGACATTAGAGCACCATTTCCATTTTAAACACACAGTCATGATGCATCAGCCCAGAGTCTGGCCTCCAGCAAAATGCACATGTGAGGTCCCAAACAGCAAAAACAGCCCCACTTACATTTGTTTCTGATTTTATGAATACGCGATTATTCGCCAACAACAAATCTTTTTTTTTTTTTTTTTTTGAAGAGTCAAATAGAGAGCAGGGAAGCGGACTATCCTGCAGCAGACATTACAGATTCTCAGTAGTCTTCATACTTTTCTTGAGAGTGGAATCTTATTAGTTTTAAAGTAGCAAAAATTCAAACACCCCAGCAGCCCTGCACCATAAAGGACAACACCAGCAGCTGTTTACGGCCTCTTTCATAGGACTTAGTGGGTTTTTTAGTTTTAGTGGTTCTGTACCTGTGGTGCATGCTTCATTGTTTGGGCATGACTGGAGAAATATATGGAGTGAAGCAAAGCAATGTATTATTTCCCTGACCTTGAAACCTATTGTGTTACTGACTGATAAAACTCTTTATGTGTGTTTAAGCTTTTCTGGCTTCTGAATTGTGGTTAGCTTCTGCATGGCAGTTTAAGTGTCCAGAGAGGCTAAGCCTAACAAGTATACTGACTTTACCTAATTGCATAGAGAGTTGATATTGCTAGCATCCTGCTTATCCAGCTATGAGCAACAGGAGTTGTGGTTCCGAGCTGTAGCATCACCATCACTGTCCTCCTGAACGGGGTACCAGTGTGGTGGAGCTGTGCTCAGCTTTCAGGGGCATCTTCATAACATGATGAGCAGCTGGCAGACACCATCGACCCGGCACACAACGATGCAAAACTTTCACAATGTGAAGCCGCTCCTCTCAGGCACACCTGAACATGTGCAGTGACACAAATGTGGGAATGGATACATTCCACTCTAAACAGCTGCCAAGGAGTTGATACACACAACAAAAGGAAACAGGAAGTGAGGTAACAATGTTAACGTGCAGACTGCTTATTTGAAAAAAAATAATTACTTGAACTGCACACGTTGCTCATTCCAGTGAAAATTTACGCCCAAAATGTCCGTCCGTCCGTCCATCCATCCATCAATCCATTTTCTTCCGCTTATCTGGGGCCGGTTCACGGGGGCAGCAGACTAAGCAGAGAAGCCCAGACCTCCCTCTCCCCAGCCACCTCCTCCAGCTCATCTGGGTGGACCTCAAGGCATTTCCAGGCCCGCTGAGAGATATAATCTCTCCAGCGTCTCCTGGGTCTGCCCCGGGGCCTCCTCCTGGTGGGCCATGCCCAAAACACCTCGCCCAAGAGGCGCCCAGGAGGCATCCTAGATGCCCGTACCACCTCAACTGGCTCCTCTCGATGTGGAGGAGCAGCAGCTCTACTTTGAGCCCCTCCTGAATGACTGCACTCCTCACCCTGTCTCTAAGGGAGAGGCCAGCCACCCTTCAGAATAATAAATAGCAGCTGAATGATCATCTCAGGCTCTTGATGTGCCGGTAGTTTCTCTTAAAATCTTTAATATGGCAAAAATGCTGAATGTTTTATGACTAGGACACAACACAGTACCTACAGCACCTCTAGTGGTAGAATTACTGACACAGTACTTTGAAATCAAAAGAAGCAAAATGATAATAATACTTTGAAAAGTTAAATTTACTTAAACATTTTTTAGACCAAGTCTTTGATTTGATCTTATGGAAATCATTATTATTACATTATTATATATTTTTTGTATTATACGGTAGGCACATTATAAAAAATTCATGTCAGGTTGCAGCTTCATGTGGATAACAGGACTGAATCTGGGGTTTTCTAAACTGTGAAGCTTCATTCAGTTTCTTTTACTGTTTGGTGTTTCTGCGTTTTGCCATATTTGTACATATGTAAGTACAAGTTGTGAGGCAGCAGCAGAGTCTTTCAGTGGTAGGCAGAGTGACGCACAGTGTAATCCACATTTAGATATGACCACAAATTAAAACTCCCAGTTATTCTTAGCCAGACTAACTGTGGGTTCAGAAGTCACACCTTCACAGTATTCTGTTTGGAGCCGCCGTCTGCTCTCAGAGGAGGCAAACAGATCAAATGTGGTGAAATATGAGTAATCAGAGGCCTGGCGTCATTGGCTGTTCTCTTTAAAAGTGAAACTTTTTAACATAATTACGTCGTATTATGATTCTAGGCCGTAAACAGAAGCAGAAGTGAGACGAGGGAAACAAAGGAAGGATGCATGCTGGGCGAATGCTGAATGAGATGCCACAATAAGCACATCTTTATATTCACTTCCACCCAGTTATTCTCTGTGGCACGGCGTGTGTTTTTATTGCCACTGTGTTGTCTCGTTTTTTTCATCTGGCTCAGGAATGCAGACAGATAGCGAACTAGCAACCACCTCTCACCCGACCGCTAACTTACATCCCTGGGGTGATGCAGATGCAGACGGTAGGTAGCTGGTAGATTTATGGGGCTCGTTATCGTGCCAGTCTGCTCTGCCTACTCAACATTTATTCTTGTCATGCAGGTGCGCATGTGTGAATTAAACCTCTTCCTGGATAAATGCACCACTTGTAGAGGCCGCTTAATAAGAATATATGATCTTTAAATGTCTCTCAGACTTTATAAACTTTGTCATGTTCAGCAGCACATACCGAAGCAGATGGAGGCATTTCATGGGAAATTGTCTCTCTGGGGTTCCCTGGGGTCACAGCAGGCTACGAGGACCATATTGCACTGTCTGGTTCGTGACCTTCGCTGTGTGTCGTCTTCCATGCCACTCCCCCACTACTTTGTTTTCCCCTCCATGTCCAATCCACTGCCGTGGAACGGTTATCACTCCAGGACAGCGCTGCTTCTGAGCTCTGAAGCTCATGCAGCAAGTGTGGCAGGTTTAACCTTTTGCAATAAAGCAGGAGGAGGGATGCATGTTATTTCATTCTTGCACTGCCTTGAAACAGCTTCTAATGAGAAGGCTAGTTAAGAATGTGAAGAATGAGCCTTTAGATGCAATGAAATGAGACCTCAACCACAAGCAGACAAGCAGTTGGGGCTGGTGGGGATGCAACTAAACAAAGCTAAGTTATAGGTCTCCTGCCTCATCGGGGCAATTACAGTGAAGCCTACATCCCTCAGGACACGAGGCATTGTGCGCTGTACACAATGGTTTACGTCTGTGAGACTTGCTGTTTGTGTGGGTGTCTGCATCTTTGTAGAGTTTTGAGGTCTTGTGATGTTTTTTTCCCTGCTGGCTACAAGTCGCAGTTATCAGACGGTGACAGATATAGTGCCGCGTGTAGCAAAAAGTACTGGTGCGACAACATGTTTCTGACTCCTCTGTGAAACAAGGGACTTGAAGTTTTTGAAAGCAGTTCTTGGCAGAAGGAATCGTCCTCTACATGAATAATTCTGTCTGTATTTTCCTGCGTCTCGGTGTAAGGTAACTCACACTGACAAATGCGAGACATAGAAAAGCAGTTTTCTGGCTTTTCCCAGTTTCAGTGAGCAGTCACAGAGGCCACTCTTCATGTCATGCCGATGCCGATTAAGGGTCTTTTTTTTTGGAAGTTTGAAATACTTGTTCAGCTTTAGTTGCCCATTTGTCACAATTCAGAGGTTGATATGAAATATAATGAGGCTGCTTCAAACAGGCCGACAAAGACAATATCCCTAAAAATACTTGCTCGTATTTCCTTTTCCCTTTTCAAGACGAGTATTTGGGGATTTGTGCATTGAGGCTTTAGGCAGCACTTCCTTGCTGTAATGACTGAACATAAATACAGAGGCTGTAGCTGTTATAGCAGCATAAAGTATTCTGGCATATACACTGCTGAAGAGAAGCCAGGTTGGCGTCCAAGAATTACCCACAGGACCACCAAGGCAACAGATAGGTTTGGTTTTTATGAAGATGATGTTATCGTAACACAACATCCATATGGACATTTGCAAAATGTTAACAATGATGTATCCAGAAACTGCAGTTACTCAAATGGCCACTTGAATCCAAGAGATTCAGCTCTTCTCTCTGAACAGGCTTCACAATTAAAATTTTACATTTAAAATAAGCACAGTTAAAGCCTGGCACAAAAAACACATTTTTTATTTTTATTGGTAATTTCTCCTTCATCACAGCTGAATGTGGGAATTTTATATAAGTCACCTGTTTAAACTGTATTAAGGCTTGAATCAATACATAACTGAAAGCAGGTGGATTCCCACTCAGGTGGCTGCAGCTGCTGTAGCTCTCTGCGGGCTGTGACCTGCTGCACACGTCTTGGTCTCTGGCTTCTTCTTTTTAATGCAGTTCTCTGATGGATAAGATGGCTCGCTGCAGTTGCTCCCATGCATTTAGTCTGACAAACTGTAGTATTAATAATTTCATTTAATGGTAGCTGGTGTCTGTCTGTGATGCACCCACACAGTCTGCACTTTGCTAACAAAGCTAGCTGGATTTCTGAACTCTCCTCTTAGGTCATTATCAACTACTTTAGCCTTTAAATTGCTAAATGTTTCACTGTCTAAGGGATGCTAGGGAAAGGGTGAGATGGAGGCAGACGATCCACCGTGATGACCCCTACAGGGCGCAGCTGGAAGAAGATGATGATGGTGAAGAAGACGCTTTGAGGGTGTCTCATTTTCAGGATCTAATGTCATTTTTTTGGAGTGCATATCTACGTCACGGAGGAGATGCATTTCTTTTCTTTTTAATTAATTACATTATGTGTGCAGAAATCGTTTCCCTCCATCATTCAGACATAAAAATTTAATCTGAGCAAACAGTGAACTGATTAAGCTGAAATTGGATGCCGTTCTGAATTTGAGCCCAGCTTCTTGATTTAGGCATGGATGCGTTTTCATGGGCGCTGGTGTGTTTTTAAGACCCATTAGCTTCAAGTTAGATTGTTCTGTGTTCAGTTGGGTGCATTTCTAGAAGAGCTCATGCCAGTGACCACAGCTCTTCTGCACAATAATAAGCTTTCTGACTTGGACAGAGTGAGTTTGCTTTCTGCTGTAACCAGATGCAGCGACTGTGCGAAGAAGGGGACCCCTTGTCCTTGTGTGGTTACAGACAACCAGCTGCTGCTTACTTCATTATACGAAAAACAAAAACCCGGCCTTGTAACTGCATTGCTAAGACTCTGCAAATACATCTCATGACCACACACATAAAATCTTCTTTCCAGCTCTTTGCTCCTTT
The DNA here is from genome assembly GCA_024447675.2 of Pterophyllum scalare. Classification (NCBI taxonomy): domain Eukaryota; kingdom Metazoa; phylum Chordata; class Actinopteri; order Cichliformes; family Cichlidae; genus Pterophyllum; species Pterophyllum scalare. The sequence goes on from JAMQGT020003800.1 coordinate 57,079, forward strand.
ATCCCTTCCTCATTGTCAGCTCAGCTGATGTGGCTGTGAGCCATTTTTAACTCTTTATTTCTGTACAGCTGTACGGTCTAATTCTGCATATTTGTGTTTTGGCCTTTTGATTAAATTCAGTTTTAATCATCATCCTTCAGTTGAAATAGAAATAATGACATTTAGTTCACTGTTGGTCCACAGAGGGTGAAAATCACCAACAGAGGAAGCTGGATTCTTGGTTTGACAGCTTACATCATCTATATATAGTTTCCATCAGATTACATTGTTAGTATTTGGTATTATTATAAAATTTGTTTAAGACCCCCCCCCAAAAAAAAGTGTACATGGAATTTCAACAGAAAATTAAACTTGATGCGTAAAATGGGGAGGGTATCATTATAGGGCAGCACGGTGAAGTGGTGGTTAGCAATGTTGCATCACAGCAAGAAGGTCCTGGGTCTGAATCCATCATTTTGCCAGATGTTGGAGACCACACGTTCTCCCCATGCACGCCTGGGTTCTCTCCGCCATGCAGTTAGTGGGGTTAGGTTCATTGGTGATCCCAAATTGCCCATAGGTGTGAATGGTTGTCTGTCTCTCTGTGTTAACCCTGCGACAGGCTGGCAACCTGTACAGGTGTACCCTGCCTCTCACCCTGTGACAGCTGGGCTAGGCATCAGCAACCCCCCCCCCCCGTGTGACCCTGAACAGGATAAGCGGAAGAAAATGGATGGATGGTTTCATTGTAACAGTGAACAAAAGAACACCAACTTTAGGCCAAGCAATGTCTCTGATATACGGTCCTGTCAGCCTCACAGCACAGTTTGGCCAAACTGAGAGACCTGCATTACTGCCTTTAAAAAATGAGTTAGGCATTAATGCTATGAGGCTAATGTTATAACAGTGAGAATGATTAATGTGCTAAAAGCCTTTAGTTATTTATAGTTACGGTTTGTGTGTGTGTGTGTGTGTGTGCGCATGTGTGCGTGTGTGCGTCAAAGGTTATTGTGTTTTATTGTGACTATTTTCTGTTGTAGTTTTTGTGGAGGAAATGATCATCTCATCTCTTTTTGATTGATTGCAATAAGCTGGTGAATCAAATGGTTGGTGTTTGTAAGGAAGCAGGCGGATCAATCTTAAAGATCAATTTCCAGTCAACTTCTTTAAACCCATGAACGAGAAGCAGTTTTCCAAACCGCTGAATTCGTCTCACTCTGCAGCTTTTGTACCTTCAACCTTCCACACCAGTACTTGAAGGCATGCAGCGTGCCTTGCACAACTAATTGTGCGTTTCCATTTAAAGGATTGTTTGCTCTGCATATATGATTTAGGACCACTCGAGCCGTACTGCTGGTTGTGTTTGCCACTGCATGTGTGCGTGCGTGTGAGAGAGAGAAAGGGTGAGAACAAGTTCACCAAGTCATGTAAGAAAGAGGCAGCCAATCCCCTGCCCCTCTCCCCTGGCACAGAGCATTGTGGGATGTGAGCCAGAATATCGTCCTTCGGAGTAAATGGATGGACATTTGTGCCTTGATCCTTGCTGCACTCTTTCCAGTAAAAACAAACAAAAGTAAACACTGGACATGATCTATGAGAGACTGACAACTTGGTCTTGACCTCTGTCTCCCTGGAATGCTGTCTCTTCACCTCCAGAGTTTGCAGATATCACCTCGTCTGTCAGGTTCTACTGTGTTTGTGTATTGTTGGCTTGTCAGTCAAAGTCTTCTAAATTGCTACAGTTTGCTTCATTTGTTATTTAGAAAATTACCTAAGATGTGATGTGTGGCTTTTGTATAGCATTCCTTAAAGCAATTTAGACTACAAGCCACATTTACCCATTCATTCATACAGCACTTAGTCTACTTTGTCACATCCACAGCAACCATAAAATCACCAGTTAATCTGTTTTTGGACTGTGGAAGAAATGCAAACTCCACACAGAGAGTCGTGTAGACTGGGACACCATGTTGCTGTGAAGCAACACGGTGCTAAGTTATCAACTAATGCTTGCAAGCATCGTTAGCAAGGTGCATTCATAGACTGTGCAGCTGCAGACACGGGAACTTGTTAATTAGTGCTAGGTCACATGCAAATCGCTCATTAAAAACTGGCTCACACACTTCCTGTACAGTTTCTAAAACGCAACAAGGCAGCAAGACATTATCAGAAAATTGTATTAAAAATGCTCCTAAAGGCACCAAACAGCACAAAGAGGTCCAGTTCTCTGGCTCCAAGCAGTGGAGGTGAAACTCAGCAGGTGACTGCTGGTTATTCCTGGTTTAAAGCAGACGTGCACCTAATTTTAATTTGCTAGTTCCAAACCATTTGGTAGCTCGCTGTAAACATGCTATTTGGGCTGTAAAGTTGGGCTTTTTAGTCTAATTGGAGTCCAGACCGGGGGTAGGAAGGTCTGGGCATCTCTGCTCAGACTGCTGCCCCCGCGACCCGAACCCGGATAAGCAGCAGGAAATGGATGGATGGATACGGATGGCCACTTGAGGAACTGCAGGTTTTGATACTTTTGCACTGTTTCATTTCTCAATCCACAGGTTTGCATGTTTACTGTATTACTCAGATACCAACATATTTTTAATTTCAACACAGTATGTCTTTATTTATTTATTCCTCATTCCGTAATCTAGACAGTGAGCCAGACAAGGTTCATTATAAAGATCCCAGGGGAAACACTGGTGGGCTCACATCAGCCAAGCATGCTAACCAGGAAATGAGTCATGGTTACTGAGGAGAACAGTTGCTAGAATCACCTGAGGCACAGACTGTTGCTCTACGAAGCAGTCTTTGTACACAAGTACTAACTATTTGTCCTGTTACCAGTTTCTGTGAATACCAGCATACTCAAAACCTGCCTGGTGCAGCACGGTCACTGCAAAGCCCGACGTGCCTCAGCTGACCCTCAGCTCTCGGGACATCGGTGCAGTA
>JAMQGT020003800.1:62500-107092 GCA_024447675.2 Pterophyllum scalare
TTCATCAGTGGATAGAACCACTGCTGAGCTTTGGTTGACTGTTGCTTACTGCTGATTATGTATTACTTTGTTTTTAATGGGTATTGTAATTGGCATATTTGGATAGATTTTTTTAATGGATGTTTAATACAGAATGATGGTCTCACCACTCTGACCACACTTCCCACCCTGACAGCCACAAAGGCAAAGAATAAAACCCTGATGGATTAGAGGGACAGGAAGAGGAGAAGGGCCCTGAGCAGTAAAGGTGGTTAGAAAGAAAAGAGAGCGACAGTGGGGAGGGCGGAAGGGGAAACAGTGGCTAATTATCCAACCACCATGGTTCCAGACCAGTAGCTTTCAAAGTGGAGGCCCTCGAGCAGAATGAGGAAAGTCTTCAATTAATGTGATGACTGCGATTTGGCGATACGCTCTGGTGATAACCTTCGTCCCTGTCATTATTCTCTTTGGGGCTTCTCTAGTAACTGACATCTGTCTGTATGGAGCCATAGCAGTGCCGTCTGGATCTGGACTCCTTCAGTTCTGCACATGAAAATCTTTGGGTTGGTACAGTCCTGTGTTTCCCAGGAAGTCCGGGAGAGGTGGGGAAGTAAATGGATGGTAGCAGATTCAGAGAAAGACGATTTCACACATGACAAACCTAAAGTCACGGTCCTGAGCTTTTTGTACCATGTTTCATTCTTTGGCCTTTAAATCAGACTGAGTCTTGAGTCCTGGATACATTATTGATTCTGTTTTCTTATACTTATGTTTTATTATTTTATGTTTCCAGACTTAACTGTCATCTTATTCTATATTTTATGTTATTTTATTTATTTTAAATGTGCAGCACTTTGGTCAAAGGATATTGTCGTTCCCTTTGTCTGCTTCTGGTTTAGATTCTTAGTTTGTAGGTTTTGTAGTACTAAGTTTTGTTTAGTTCCTGGTTACAGTTTATTGCTGTCCCCGTCTAGTCTAGTCATCAAGTGTGCGTTTGTGTCACGTTGAGTCACTTCCTGTTTTCTTTTGTCAGGCTGGTCTCTTGTGCATTCTGTTCAGTTTTGCTTCCCTTGTCTCGTTAGTCTGACTCAGTTCACCTGTTCTCCCAGCTGTGTGCTGTTTTGCATGATTACCCTGTGTGTATTTAAGCCCTCAGTTTTCCTCTGTTCAGTTTCCCCCCTCTGTTTCCACTTTCTCCTGGTATCTGTGCTCTTTACATTTAGTTTCATCCCTGCTGCATGCCGGCGATCAAAGCTGTGTTCTCAGTTCACCTCTATCTCTGAGTCCTGTGTTCTGGGTGCACATCCTGCCTCATTGCCCTATCATGACACCTAAAGTATCTCCTGTAATGAGTTCAAGTATCAAAGACCGCTGATCTAAAATCAACATGTGTCAGCTTTTGTCACAGAAAAAATTGCCCCGGGCCATTTTACACATTAAATGAGCCTGTTGTCTTTCCCATGGTGTGAAATACTAGCACCTATTTCAAAGACACTGACACACACATGAGGTGTCCTTTGGCATCAGTGCCACGATGCCACGAGTCTCATGCTCCCCTCGACCCGTTGGCACCATGTTGGAAAGCACTGCACAACTTTGACATGCAGGGTTAAAGTTGCACAGGCACCTATTTTAACTCAAACTACGAGCATTTTGGTGGATTTTTTTTTTTAATGCAGGAATGTCTTCATTTTCTGCATCATTTACATTTAAAATGCTTATTTATGTAGAGGAACAAAGATCAAATGAGGCTACACGCTGGAATATGTAAGTGAGGCTCTTTGATATTCTGTATTGATTTAAGTAACTGTTGCCAACATTTCTCATTTAATATTATCATACATGCATATATGAGCTGACAGCTCTGTCTGATGTCAGGCTAATTTTCTGCCCTTTTGTCTGTGCACGTGTCGCCTGTTCATGACCGATTAATTTATTCATTTTAATGTTTTTCATCGTGTTCAAACTTTATGAAAATTCAAAACATATTTAAAAATAAATGTTAATTCACATATGAGTAGACTGACTGCAGCGACGTGTCCGTGTCACACTTCAAAGCAGAGAACTTATGCTGGGTCAAAACGTTAAAAAGCATTTCCTCTTTTTTTAAGCACGATGTAGTTAAAGTCTTTTCTATGATGGAGTCCCTCCTGCTAAATGATTTAGCTGGCACCGATACCCATGGGCATAACTCACCATCAGCTATTAAAATGGAGGTCAAGGGTCATACCAATTCATCATCGAATGGTGGAGTGGACTGAATGATGGAGCAACACACACATGCACACACATACAAAGCAGCAGCTCATTAATGACAAGCTCGCTCCCTCAGCAAGGAAACTGAATGGGAAATGCTAGCTCATAATAATTTGTGACCTCGAGGGTCACACTATCAAAGCTTTTATGGTAGGTGGACCCAGTTTTCATGTTACCACATTAAATTTTTCTTCTTACTTACATGCTCATTCAACACGGGCTTAATTCCTTCCTTCCTTTCTTTCGGCTGCTTTTTCTAATGATTTTCCTCTTTACGTAACTGCGGACGTATCAGAGATGTGGAGCAGAGGTGGAGGAGGAAGAGACTTCCATGACATCACCTCCTTCCTCTTACAACTACGTTTGTGACTATGTGCTTATGTTGGGCGGGGGGGGGGAGAGCGGGGAGGACTGGTGTCCATGTGGGTGTGTTTGCATGAGTGTGTGTGTGTGACAAGCAAATGTCACAAAATTCACAGAAAAGAAAAGACTGAAATATAATGAATGATTACATCTGCGGGTATATTTTTGGGGACATTTGGGGACAAAAATCATGAAATGAAACCGACACAAAGAGGCGTGTTGACCTATAGCTGAGCAACAGGAGTCTAAATTTGTTTCTAGGTTTGTGTGTCTTGAGGATTGGCAGTGGTTAGACAGGATGTTGGTCATCCTCCAGCCCCCCCCCAGTCTCACACCTTTATGATGTCAGATACTGGAAATAATTGCGACACAACCACAATGTCCAGTAAATTTATGCTCCCATGAAGCCGAGTTCATGAACTTTTTTCTTAACCACGAGAATCTGACCTTCGAGTTCACAGATTCTTTGTTTACTGAAGAGAAAGCTCGAGCCGGACCGAGACCTCGAACATATTTGTGCCGTTGATGTTTGGAGGGTTGTTTTTTTTTTCATGCAGTTATCTAAGAAATAAAATAAAGTGCCATCCATCCGTTTCAATCCTGTAGCCACTGCGACAGCGTCTGTCTGTCGTCCATGTTTCGGCAGGTATACATAATTCCAACATTCAGGAATCTAAGGGATGAATTTAATTCAAAGGGTCTGAATGTTTATCTATCCATGAAGCCAGATGACACACATCAGTTAGTTAAACTGCAGGGATGTCTTAAAGACATAAAGGCCTGGATGACCTCTAATTTCCTGCTACTAAATTCAGATAAAACTGAAGTTCTTGTACTCGGCCCCACAAATCTTAGAAGCACAGTGTCAAACCAGATACTTACTCTGGATGGCATTACTTTGGCCTCCAGTAACACTGTGAGAAATCTTGGAGTCATTTTTGACCAGGATATGTCCTTCAATGCACATATTAAACAAATATGTAGGACGGCTTTTTTACATCTGCGCAATATTTATAAAATTAGAAACATCCTTTCTCAGATTGACGCTGAAAAGTTAATCCATGCATTTATTACTTCTAGGCTGGACTACTGTAATTCATTATTATCAGGCTGTCCTAAAAACTCCCTGAAAAGCCTTCAGCTGATCCAAAATGCTGCAGCTAGAGTACTGACAGGGACTAGAACGAGAGAGCAGATTTCTCCCATATTGGCTTCTCTTCATTGGCTCCCTGTTAAATCCAGAATAGAATTTAAAATCCTTCTCCTAACATACAAGGTCTTGAATAATCAGGCCCCATCTTATCTCAAAGACCTCATAGTACCGTATCACCCCAATAGAGCACTTCGTTCTCAGACTGCTGGCTTACTTGTGGTTCCTAGGATACTTAAAAGTAGAATGGGAGGCAGAGCCTTCAGCTTTCAGGCCCCTCATCTGTGGAACCAGCTCCCAGCTTGGATTCGGGAGACAGACACCCTCTCTATTTTCAAAATTAGGCTTAAAACTTTCCTTTTTGATCAAGCTTATAGTTAGGGCTGGATCAGACAACCCTGAACCACCCCTTAGTTATGCTGCTATAGGCCTAGGCTGCTGAGGGGGGTCCCATAATGCACTGTTTCTTCTCATTCACCTTTATTTACTTGTTTATACTTCACTCTGTACTTAATCATTATTATTAATCTCTGTCTCTCTTCCACAGCATGTCTTTTGTCCTGTCTCTCTCCACTCAGCCCCAACCGGTCGCAGCAGATGACTGCCCCTCCCTGAGCCTGGTTCTGCTGGAGGTTTCTTCCTGTTAAAAGGGAGTTTTTCCTTCCCACCGTCGCCAAGTGCTTGCTCATAGGGGGTCGTTTTGACTGTTGGGTTTTCTCTGTGTTATTGTAGGGTCTTTACCCACAATACAAAGCGCCTTGAGGCGACTGTTTGTTGTGATTTGGCGCTATATAAATAAAATTGAATTGAATTGAATTGAAATTGAATGTTTCTGCCCAGGCAGGTAAGCAGGCAGCCACACAGGCCCTGTACTGAACACAGACGAGCCTGCTGTGTTCAGAGCAGATTTCTCAGAAACACTTTGTGGGTCTTGGAACAGTAAATAAGAGTAACAGGAAAAATATCTGTGAGATACTTTACTCAGTTTAGTTTCCCTGGAATGTGAACTCATCAACCCACTAAGCAGGAATATCACCAACCTATCAGAAGAAGCTGGAGTCTTGTAATACTCATCTCAGTCTGTCCTTTGGCTCTGATGCATCCCAACACTGAGACGGACTCTGAACTGAGAGTTTGTCTGTCTCGTTCTCGCACTAACTAACTTTAACCATCGTTCTTCGTTCAGTGTAGATGTACACACTCAGTTCCTCTTAATTTCTTGGTAATCTCACAATAAAATTTGTCTGTAGCCGCAAATAAATTTCCAAGTCGCACGTAAGACGAGAGACAGTCAGAAGGCCCAGATGAGGAGGCAGACATATGAAAGAGGATATGAAACATCACAGCAGTTCACCCCACAGACCACACTGATGCCATTAGCTGACGAGCTGCACATGACGTCATTCACCTGGTGCCTGCCACTGAATAGCCAGGACAAAAAAAAGAGAACGTGCTACATGTGAGAGAGGACGATGAGTAAAATATCACAGCCTGATTGTTCAGAGTTCGTGTCTGTAAAAAGGCTTCTGTGCTCCAGCGTGAAGACTGGAAACATGGAGGCGACCTTCCTTTATTTTCCTGTGCAGAGCCTTACTGCTCCGAACCAACCGTGGCCGCGTAAAACGGTGAAACATACATCCCTCCTCCCACATGACCCCAGCTGTGTTTACTGTCTACTGCTGTTTGATTCCCAGGACCCGCAGAGACTGAAGACCCTGGGAGAATACAACACACACACACACACACACACACACACACACACACACACACAACATACATTTCAGTTTGAAGGCCTGGACATTGAAGGCCAATTGATTGATGCTGTGGTGATAATAATAAAGTCTTTGTACTCTCCCAAACAGCAAACAACAGATTGTTTTGTAACACTCAGATTTTCTCCCTTTGGGCATCAGCGTAATGAAAGAAAAATATCCAAGAGCAGAAGCAGCACAGTGTAGTCATGGATGTAAAACCAGGAGCTTTATTTTATTACTGCACATTAGCCTGGCACTTTTAATGCTCCCATCTAGATTGGTATTGTTTTTCCTAAGCATTAGTTTTGTTGTTTTCATTTTCCTCACATCTTTTTCACATAAAAGATGCTCAAAGCCTCTGTGATTGTCACCCACTGGTTTTTTTTTAACTATTCACTTTCGAAGTTCCCAGTTTCGCTTCATGGCCATTGCATCCTTGATTTTATGGATATTTAGGCCAGAGTGTGGAGCTCTAAGTTATCAGCTGACACTAAGTAGCAACTGAAGCTCCTTTTATAGCAACTGCGCAGCATATTTTTATTGTTCCTCTAAAGAGTGTGGCTGCACTGTAGCCGGCTGTCATGGTCCTGGGGCGGTGGCCCAGTGTTGTGTGTTTGTTTTCTCTGCTTGTGTTTACTAGTTTTTTTTTATAGTTTGGCTTCACGGTTTGTTGTAGTTTTGTATTCTGTTTTTGGTTATAGTTATTAAAGTTATTGGTATTTCATTCTGGTTACCTGTGTTAGGGTTAGGGCTGTCTGTGTTATCCCTCCTGTGTCAAGTCTTTGGTGTTTGTGTGTCAGCCTGTGTGTTGTGGTAGGTTTCCCTTTAGTCATATGTCTAGATTCCCTCTGTGTGCCAGCCTTCTTATTTGTCAAGTCTACGTTGTGTTTAGTCACTTCCTGTTTTATTTTGGCAGGTTCTTGTCCCATGTGCTTTGTGTTTAATTTTGCTTCCTGTGTCTCGTTAGTGTCATTTTTTTTTCACCTGTGCCTCGTCCTCCCCAGCTGTCTCTCTTTCCCTGATTACCCGGTGTGTGTTTGTATTTAAGGATTCAGTGTTCTTTACTTCATTGCTGCGTCGTCGTTAGTCCTGATGTAGCTGTGTTCTCAGGGCCGGTGTCCTGCAGGTTTTAGATGTGTCCCTGATCCAACACACCTGAATCAAATGGCTGAATTACCTCCTCAGTATGCAGTCAAGTTCTCCAGAGTCCTGCTAATGACTTCTATATTTGGCTCAGGTGTGTTGAAGCAGAGACGCATCTAAAACCTGCAGGACACCGGCCCTCGAGGCCTGGAGTTGAGGATCCCTGTTCTATACACTTCAAGCACTTCTGCATCACATCCATCACCAGTTAGCCTAACACATCTTTAGGAGGAAGCCAGAGTACTCGGAGGAAACCCACTCGGGCCGAGGCAGAACATCCAAACTCCACGCAGAAGGACACCAATAAGGAATCGAACCACTGTTACTACGAGTCAGCAGTGGTAACCACTCCACTGCTGTGCTGTCCTGTTCCAGATCTCATGTCTGTGTCAAGGCTCTGACCTCTGCATGACCTCTGTTCCTTATCCATATATGATCACTTCTGTTTTCCAAGTTCACTGTTTGGAGATCCTTCCAAGTCCACCGAGTGCGTGTCTCTGTGGGAAGCTGTGCGAATGTGGTGGGAACATTGACAGTGCCGAGGTCCTCCTGGAAATCTGTCATCACTGCCCCATCAAACACATGCAGACATGAACAGTTTCAAGGGTCCCTGAAGCCATTTTCTTTATTTGAGCCACACTGGCGAAGCTAAAATCCACGTTATAATCGATAACCGCCTCAGTGAACGAAAATTTGTTGCGCATTTACAAAATGTTAAAATAGATTCATTTTTGTGTAATCTGAGCCGCTCTTAGAATATTAATCAAATTTCTGGTTAAAAGAATGACATGAGACATTTTTACTGCTGCAAATGTCAACAAGAGACAAAGAGCATTTAATACTGCTGGACTTTATTTCTCCAAGAGAATTAGATTGCAGGGACTTTGATTTACTGCAATTTGTGACAATTATAAATCTTATAAAACTATAATTTCAGTATGAAAGGGCACTTCTGTTGTACAATATCATGCGCATGAACCTGCTGCAGGGTCAGGGCTTGACAGGTCATCTGCCATTTCATCAGCATGGGCGAATTATACAAAACAGCTGACTAGAAGAATATCTGAAAAAGTTGAGGGTCTTAAAGAACAAAGATAGGACTAAAGGGGGGAGAGAGAACAAAGACACCGTTTAATTACTGAGACAGATGGCGCTGAATGGCTCACATTAACCATTAACCAATCACAGAGGTTCAACAAATGAGGTAAGTGGTGAGGTCACTACCTGTAGCCTTTGAATTTAATCTCTGTGCCGGAGTGATTTAGAGGTGAGGGGCTGTTCTCTGAAACCATGTGGGAGTGTGTGTTTGCATAAGTGCCAGCAAGTGTGCGTGCATGTATATGAGGTCACCTTCATAGGGATGCAAACATTAGCAAGACACCAGATATATAAATCCTATATCCTATATCCTTTTTTTTTTTTAACATAAAATTGCACAGATGAAAGTTTGATAATGAGGATAATAAATTCAGATATGCAGTGACTGTTGCTGTTTTGATGTTGATATGTGTTCAATGCTCGCAGTGCTCAGCAGAACAGAGAAACCCAACCGCTGCCAGAGGTGCATTATGAACAATGTCTGCACAGAGAGACCAAGTGTCACCTTGGGCAATTTAAGAGGTATGTTTCCTTACTCAGCCACACACACACACACACACACACACACTCTTACATAAAGACAATAGGACAGAGGAGACGCCACCAGTGCATTAGTTTGTCTGTGACCAAGACGGTCATTATTAGAATAGCTGCTGTTGATGCAGACCTTCATTTAAACCTGGCTAATGGCTCACTGTTGCCTGCACACACCCACATACACACTCACTTACATGCTGATAATTATACATTCCAGGGACACATTGTCTCCATTTAACAGGTCTCCAGGCCGGAATGTCTCCATGTGCCCATCTCTTCCCGCTTGGCTCGCCACATGTCTTGTTGTTGCCACGCGGTCGCCGCCTCAGTCGTTCAGGTGGGATGACATCCTCGGGTGGCTGGAGATGATCAAAGACAGACATTCTTGCACAAATCACCGCACTTTAAAGTGACAGGCGCTGATTAAATTCATTTTCTCAAACCCTAACTCGAACCTGACATCACCCCTAATGTGACCTGAGCTATAAGCAACCTTTGGGGACATTATCTTGTTGTTGACTCTGACTAGGCTGTGTTGGAAACATTTCATTGTTCAGTATTTGGTCCACAACAGGGAATCTGCTCTACTTGCTCCTAGCTTCATGTTTTTAATCTTGGAGTTTACCAGAGTGGCTCGATTCAGGGTCGCTGGGGGGGTGGGGGTGGGGGGCTTTTAAGTCATTTCCTATTTTTTTAAAATATTTTAATTCTTATCCTCTTTACTCTGTTGTCAGTTAACTTCCTGTCTTTGTTTGTGCGCCCTCTTTGGGATGCGGTAGGATAGTCCAGAAACCTGCCTCCTTTTCCGGATCACTTTTCCTTCACCTGGGTGGAAAACCTCATAAGGTTCAGGAAAGGTGTGAAAGAGAATATGCAAGGCCTTGGGAAACGTGGTGCTACACTCCCAAAAAAGAGACGTTATGCTGTGTCACTAGCTAACCCCTTACCTTACCTCATTTTCCTAGCATGATGTTTCCTGCAGGTCATATTAAAGGGAACCACTGGTGAAAACGATCACTTCATCACACAGATTTGAATTGTCTAGAAAAAGGAACATAACCAATAATTCATAATAATAATCCTAAAGACTAAGAGTACAACAACAGACATTACTAACACAAACTGAACCACAGCAAACCTTTGATCGGTTAATAGAGCTCACGATGGGCATTTAGAGAGCTCATGTGACTCTGCTCTTCATGCAACACTTCAGAAAGAAGCCGATTTTATTAAAGCACTGCACTGGTCACAGTCCCACCTTTGGGTTTGACAGGCGGCTGTTGAAAATTCAAAACATATCACCAGATTAGGGAAAATCATAATGCACTTATAATAAACCTTTTCGAGATCTGCAGCACTTTGACAGTGTTGTGATCGCTGACATGAAGTCGGACGACCGTCATCCTGAATTATGTGACCTCTTGTTTCCTTTCCTTGCATAAAGGATGCTTCAGTGTGTCCTCTGCTGAAGGAATAATAAAGGAAGCACTGAAGCACTTCACTCAGTTAGGAACTTTAGCAAAATTGGCTGCTCCACCACCCCACAGGTATGTGTGTGGCTGCTCTAGTCTGCATTAATTATACTGTTTCCAGTTAGCATGTTTCCTCATGTTTGTACCTACTGACCTTTTGCTGCTTTTAGCCTCATTGCCCCCCACTCCTTTGGTTTGCCTTCATCATACTCTATGCACTCGTACTCTCAGCATGTGGGTGGAGCTTCTGCGCTCACAGCCAGAGCTGTGTGTCTGATCTGTTCACATCATAGAAGTTCAGGAGAAATCAGAACTGTCTGAAATTGAGTGTTTGCAGAAGTATAAAGAATGACCTTTTCCCTCACACGACCTACTTCCATGCACTTGCTTGTGTGGAACTTTAAACCACATTTAATATAAGCATCCACTACTGTAACGTACACATGTGCCAGAAAATAAAAAAGCATAACGGGCACCCTTTAAATCCTACAGAATATAGCGGGCTCAAATAATGACTCGCCAAATGAGCACAGTGATGTGGATAGAAGGATGGAGATAAAAGGAAAACTTATATTGCAGGCAGATGAAAGGAATGGCAATTGTCTGTCTGAAAGTGTGCTTTGATTCTGCTGCCTGATACCACACAGTAACAATTCTTTGTGAGGAATATTTCAAAAGTACAAGGATGCAGATATGTGGCCGGGTCACAGCGGCACTCCAGCAGGAACGAGACAATGAAATGTTTTTAGGGGCTTTAATTATCTGCAGGAAAAGATATTATAATTACTATAATATAGCTGTCAACACATTTGTTTTTGAAATCACTCTGAGGAAAGTAGTCATCAGTGATTTCCAGCTACACACAAACAAACATCCTCAATAATTTTACATGACATCAAGTCCATAAGTGACGTATCTGCAGTGATGAAGAATTCAGATGAAGTAGAAGTACTGCTCGCAGGTGTAACGCTGTGAATGGCCCCGGGACAGATCACAACACACACACACACACACACACACACACACACACACACACACACAGTCAGAGGTCGCAGGAACTCCCAACCACAGATCCTCACAGACTCACAAGCTACTCTCAGAATTTCTCACTGAACAATCATTTCTAGTTATATCACACAGAGTGTATTTTCAACATATGAGTGGTAACATGTTTTCAATCCTTTACACAAACACAAAGTTAAGCTTTGAGTCCTACAGTAGAGCCATGATTTAAACCCACAGTGGAACTGTCCCACTTTAATTTAATGCAGCAAATCTGCATTGCACTGATGTACATAATTTTCTGTAATTCTACGTTGATTTCGGGTACACGTTTCATTGTATCTGATTTTCTTTCACAGCCTGTCTGTAGATTTTTCTTCCAATAACCACACCAACAGCACGTGCTGCAGTTCTGTGAAGAAGTATTCGCTTCTTCACGATTTCTCTCTTTTTCCACATTTCTCGCACTGAATGTTTCAGATCATCAAACAAATTTAAACGTTTGACAAAAATAGCCCGAGTAAAAGCTTTTTTAATAATGATTTCATTTATTAAGGGAAAAACTCTCCAAACCTCAGTTTGGAGTTCAGTTTCACTGCCACACCTGGGCCTGATTTCCACCAGATCTGCTGAATCACTTAAATAGAACCTGTGTGACCAAGTGAAGCAGGCTCAGAGATCAGGCCACGATCTGAAGTAGCTCGAGATCAGATGAGAAACAAAGTCACTGACATCTGTGAGTGCGGAAGAGTTACAGAGCCATTTCTAAGGCTTTGTAGACTCCAGAGAACCACGCTGAGAGCAACAAATGGAAAAAACTTGGAACGCTGGGGAACCTTCCCAGGCCGGCCTACCAAAACGACTCCTCATCCAGGAGATCACAAACTAATCCAGAACAGTATCTGAAGAACTGCAGGCCTCACTTGGCTCAGTTAAGGTCAGAGTTCATGATCCAACAATCAGAAAGAAACTGGGCAAAGATGGCGTCCATGCTCCAAGGAGAAAACCACTGCTGACCAACGGGAACACAAAGACTCGTCTCACGTCTGCCAACAAACATCTGGATGATCCGTCTTGGGAAAATATTCTGTGGACTGAGACAGAAGTTAAACTTTTTAAAAGTTTTGAGCTGCTTTGCTGCCGTATTTGATGGAACCATGAATTCTGTTCTTTACCAGGAAATCCTGAAGGAGAACATCAGTTTGTAACCAACTTTTTTCCCTTAATAAACAAAATCATTTTAAAACTGCATTTTGTATCTACTCAGGTTATCTTTGTCTAATATTAAAATTTATGGTACAGAAAGAAAGTGATAAGTTTTCTCTTCACTGGTGAAATGTTTCAGAGTAAGACAAAGGTGAGCGTCACCTTGAGCAGCGTCTGGCTAAATATCTGTTAGCATGAGTTTCCTGAAATCTGGACCGATGCTGTAGCAGCAGTTCATCTCGCGCTCGCTTGTTTTTCCTGTTATCCCATCATAACTTCATTTAACATCACTTTGAGATTTTCACTATGTTCTCCACCCCATTAAATTTAGCCTTCCTCTCATCTCATCCGGATCCCAGTCTAAGATTTTTCTCACTGATCTTCATTTGTCTGAAATAATCAACACTGATGATCCTGCACATTATCTGAAATCTATCCCAGTGACTCCTCATCTCAGCGTTCCTCCTTGTTTTTATTGTGAACTGCGTGCAGTGAACGTGCTTGAATCCCGTCGTCACCCTCAGGTTGCCAGACAATCGGCACGCCTCTTATTAGTGAAGAAATAGTTCCAGCACCTCCCTCCAAAACTGCAAAATTGTTGTTTTTTTCTTTCCTTTCTGTCTGTGGACAAATTACACTAATTAGGTGCAATGTGGTGCTTAATAATTACAGACAAAGGTTTGAGTGTGTTGTCAACTTAGAGGGTGCCATCACAGAGTGGCCTTAAAAATAGCTTTTAAATCAGCAACTCTCGTGCACCCCCGGGGTGCTGCTGCTGTACTGAGATAACTGTGAAAGCTCCCATATGACCTCTGTGAGCGCTTCAGATTCATCGTGGAGCTCAAACAAAACAAACTTCTCCTGCCTCGTCAGCATTAATGACCGAGGATCATCACAGGTGATGTGCGACTATAGCATTAACAGCAACTCAGAGGCACCCCGGGCTGAACAGGAAGGGGACTCTGAAGGGGAGATCAGCCCATTTTAAACGGGGGGGGGGGGGTTCCCAGCCCTGGAGAGCTGACTGCCGAAGTAAGAACCAACTAATTTTCCTCGCTGTGCGTTTCACAGACGTCTGCTCTTCAGTCGCACATGCGCGCAGCCTCAGCTCATCTCTGCTGCATTTTGTCATCAGGCAGCATTAAAAGCTGCAGTGTCTGTCAGAGCTGTTAATGGACCAATTCCATTTTAAGCGTCATCGTCAACTGAAAAATTCAACTCATCACGCACATGAATCCATACGTGACGTGTGCGTGCACGCACGCATGCACACGGTAGATGCACATCAATCGCCCGCCTTACATCTTTCTATTTATGAGGGTTTGTCCTTTTTCATGTCCACTTTGAGATCATAACTCCACCCTCCACTCTCCCCACTTTCTCCCAGCCTGCAGAGCCTCCACAAATGAGATAAGAGCACTAATGTGATTGCGAGAGAGAGAGAGCAGGCAGAGAGACAGAGATAGAGAGAGAGAGTTTCTAATTTAATAGAAACTCCATCAGGCTAATGGAACTGTGGATTGACCGCCCAGCCTCCCACACGCACGCACACAGACACACAGTCATTTGGTCGTCACTGTATTGTACCTTGCGAGCGTGGGAACCTATTAGCATTCACCACAATACGCCGGGCCACAGAGTTAAATGAATATGTAGAAAGAGGGGACATGGGAGGTTGAAAGAGGAGGATAAAATAGTGAGTATGATGGATGGAGGAAGAACACAATGATCCTTTTTGGTTGGACGTTCAAAGAAAAGGAGAAAACGGTCCAGATTAAACGTAAGAAAGCACATCGCGAAGTGGACAGACGGCGAGAGTCACCCGGTGCAGACGGTTCACCAGTTACGGCCCTGCAGGCTCTCTGGTACCTGTTGAGGATGGGACGATGTGAATGGAGACCGAGGGGGTGGAGTCAGGGTGGGGGCAGGAGGGGCAGATATGACGGATGGTTTTTCACTCACAAGTTGTCTGGCCCAAAGGTAATAAATGAGTGCGTACTCCTTTTCTAGAAATCTCTCTCTCTCTCACTCACACACACACACACACACACTCACAGACACACACACACACACACACACACACACACACACACACACTGATGCCCATTCACGTTCAGGCTGTCTGCTGATTTATTTCCACTTACGCTCTCAAGTGCGGAAATTTGGACGAGTGTCAAAAAGTAGAAACAGGACGTGTCCTTGAAGGCAGCAGCTCTTTCTCTTATTCTCTTCTCCTCCTTTTCACTCACAGAACTTCTTTAGGTTCCTCATATGCAGCGATAACTCTTCCCTGTCACTGCTGTCAGAACATCTCCTCTGTTTTTGTGACCGAGTCAAAGGAATGCTCCACTATTAACAAACTGGTATGAGTATATTAACGTGACTGCGCGTGTGTTGTGTGTTTGAGAGGTGCACGACTCTGTTCAGTCTGAAAGCTGCTATTTGCAAAGAGGAGAATAAATATGAGCGCCCGTGCATACTCTAGCAGTAAATGGAGGGACGGTAAGAAGGTCTGGTCTTTATGAGCTCGGCGCCGGTCACAAGATGAAGTCCTTTACCTCAGGAGGTCAAGGTCAGCAGAGTTAGCAGTAGCTTTGTCCTGGACTTTTATTTGTTACAATGCAGCGTGATTGGTGTCCTTTCCAGATATTTAGACCACTATATGCAATCCCCTCCAGATCGGGGGGGGGATGTATTGCTGGGTCAGCAGTCCAGCACGTTGTATAATGAGTATAGTTAAAAGAGTAGAACCGTGGCCTGGGTCCCCCAGAGGGATCTTACTCAGATTTGAAGGAGACTCCACAGAGAACAGAAAGTATCTGCAGATAAACGTCATCGCGGTGCTTCTCATTAAAGTCACACGTGCTAAACGTACCTGCAGTGAAGCTGAATTTGATGCAAGATAAGACGCAAGAAGCTATTTACCATCCATTAAATATGCTGTTACTCAGCAGTAATTTTCTATGTGGAGAGCTAAGAGTTAGCTCCTGTTTCAGGATTAACGAGGCTCACCTCAAACATGGAAAGAGGGGCATCACAGTCGACCATTAAAATCTGCTTCCACATCAACAATTGTCATAAGATTAGTCATTAATGATTTAAATAATGAGGTAAGTATATGTAAAGTTTAGGAGTGAACTCATATTCCATTTGGTTCATAGAGATGTGTTTACATGTTTGCATTCATATTTAGTGATAATATGTTTGGATGTTTATATATATATTATAATAATCTGTCTCTGTGGCTTTCCCACATTTATTTAAGTCTAGGAGTTTCTGGCTTCCGATTGGTTGTTAGAGTCACACGGGCGTTCGAACGAGGAAGTGGTGCCAAAAAGGGTGTGGAGAAATAAAAAAAGGTGCAGCCGAGAAAACGATCCATCTCCATCTTACTGTTTCTTTTAGCTGAGAGAGAACTAGAACCATTTAAGGAACCCGGCTGGCCTCACCCCACTTCCTGAAACAATACGCCCTGCGAGTGGGAACTCTGTTTAAAGATGAGAAATTTTCCTTTTGTGCACATGGACACAAATCAGATTAATGTTCATGTAAATGAAAAAAAAGAAAATTTCACGTTAGAGAACACAGATAATTTGTTTCTTCTTTTTCTTTTGTTCATTTTTTTTCTCAAACTCTCATGAGCCCCTGTTTTACATAAGCTTCAAAATAATATTCTTACACTTTTATTATTTATTCAGCAATGTGAAAGCTTCACGTCTCCCTCACAGCAAACTATCAACGTGTAAATATTGTTCATTTAAATGTGGTTTTTCCATCGTTTCCATCTGAAGTCTTATTGTGCACTGATGTGAATGTGGCTTTGCAAAGTGCAACTTTCACTTGAACGACTTTGGAAGCAAAACAACTGTGGAAACATAAATAGCACCAGTATGAATAATTATGGAGGAATGGTATGAGGTGTACAGACATTAAGTCGAAGATTAAGTAGATACAGCATCTTAATCTGGGCAGACAACAGGGACTCAGACATTGTCGGTCTTTCCCAGTAATGAAATTAAACCATTA
The DNA here is from genome assembly GCA_024447675.2 of Pterophyllum scalare. Taxonomy (NCBI): domain Eukaryota; kingdom Metazoa; phylum Chordata; class Actinopteri; order Cichliformes; family Cichlidae; genus Pterophyllum; species Pterophyllum scalare. The sequence goes on from JAMQGT020003800.1 coordinate 78,487, forward strand.
AACTGAAGAAGAAGTGTGTCTGCAGCTGCTGTGCTTCCTCTCCATCAGTCTGCTGCTTTTGGTCGGCGGCAGCCTCTAAAAGAGAAGATGGGGAAGCTGCTGCACTCACGGAAGGAGAGGCAGAGCTTCGATTCCCAGATTACTGCTAACATTGTTTCCACTGAGACTGTTGCATATTAGATCGTAAAAGGTCCCTTATTGATTTTTGCATGTGTATCTGTTTGTTTCCAACAAGATCCATAACTGTCATTAAGCATTATACATTCCATCTCCACTTAACGGCCGAGGTTTATCAAGGGACTCGCCCACCCGCATGCAAACAGCCCCACACAGCAGCTCCCACTCGCAGCCACTTTGAGTACCACTCATTTGTCACTGTGACTCTGGGATCAAATTTTATTGCTCTTAATCTGGACAGATGTCTTTTCTCTCTCCCTGAAACACTTTGTCTGTATGTGCGACATGAAGAAAGAAAAAAAAAACATACAGCAGCCAAGATTCATCATCAGAAACCCAGAAGATTCTCGGTGGATGCAACAGCACAGGAAGCAAATGTTAAAACCTCGCGTTCTGTTTCCGAAGGCCACTCCAAGTTTGTTTCTGTATTACAGACTGTACCAGGTGTGATCAAATAAAGGTTAATTGAGTTAAAAAGCAGACCCCATGCCTGACGGGCAGTCTCCCCTTCAGGGTCTTCCTGTGGTGTACCTCTGAACCCGGGAGTCCCATAACTGCAGTTTCACAATGGACGTCAAACTTGTGCAGAGAGCAATAACTTTAGCATGTTTAATGAAGCCACACAAAACTTACCTTCATACTTGGAAGAGTTTATATTTAATTGATTTTATATGGAGTGACTGAGCTGGTTCTCTGGCTTTGACCTAGAGACCGAAGAGCAGTCTTCGGTGTACGATTCCAGCATGTCTCAGTGTACATTGTCATTTTGTATCCAGACGGTCAACGCTGAGTTTCCACTTTAACATCCTGAAGTTCCGCTGTGAATTTAAAGGCTGAACTTTTTCATAACTGTATCATCTTTGTGCTGGTAGTCCAACCAAGACCTCCACACGGCCATCTCAAAGCAGCGGGAGCTGTGGGAGCGCTGGGACTGGGACCACAGGTGCACGAGGATCTCAAAGACAAATGTAAAGAAGAGTTTTGCTTTTATTAGCAGAACTTCTTGTTCCAAGCAGCCAGTATGAGTACAGTCTATAAGTACCTCTGTGTGTGACAGTTTTCCCAAACTAGATTCAGACGGTTCTCTGGAAATGACACAACACACAACAGCATCACTGTTAATGGTTGTATTTCCTTTACATCAGTTTACCTGGTAACGCTGTGCTGCACAGTAAACATCTGTGCTCTGCATCTTGCAAACCTATCAAAGATCAACATGGAGACCGTTTCTTTAGCCAATAAGAATAAATTAGAATTATAATTTTTCAGTCATGCGCCCAGTGTTTTATCTCTGCTTCATGTTTCCTGTCCTTCACACACGAGCTCCACCCTACAGCTCCGTCCCAGTAGCAGCAGGTTCAGCGGACACTTAAGAGTGTGTGTGGTGTTCTATGACAGTGAGAATGAGTGAATGGGAAATAATGCAAATGGGGCTATGTGGGGAACTGGGTGTGGAAATGGAACTGGTCCTCCACAGGAAGACGCGTGCACACACGCACACACACACAAACACACACAGACGCACACTGTGGACGAGCTGGGAGCATAAATGGTAGACAGGACACAGATGGGCTCAGTGCCAGTTGGCTGGTGGAGGAAACTGTGTGTGTGTGTGTGTGTGTGTGTGTGTGTGTGTGTGTGTGTGTGTGTGTGTGTGTGTGTGTGTGTGTTTGACTGGGAGATAAAGACTGGGTGAGAGCTGTTTAACAACATCAAGATAAGAAGTGCAAACTTGCTGCACTATGAAACACGTTCACTTTCTATTGTCTTCACCTTCACCTGCAACATTTCCGGAATGACACTAATCTGGATGTGGATATTGACTGCAAGGCCGCATTCAGCTATTCATGGCAGCAGCTGTTTTGGCATTAGCCACATAAATCCAGTGACATACCCTCCATCTAAAAACAGCTCGCACACAAAAACAGCCGATAGATCACTGTGGCAGCCGCTGATGGGAATTAGCAGCGGGAGTCTTTTTGCCTGTGTAAATACACATGCATGAAGTATTTCCTGCCTGGAAGTGTGTATGTTTTATTGCTTTGCAACACTGAATCAAAGTAGGTTTAATGTGACTTTTATGATCAGGAGAAAAACGCTTTTTAATGTTGAATTGAAACACTGGTTTGTACCTGCGGTCACTGAAGGGTGCCAGGAAGCCAGAAACAGTCAGTGAAGAAGATCTGATGAAGTCCATCTGAGGATCAGAGCGATTCTTGTTAGGCCTCTGCAGATTAGAAAAAGCAGTGAGAATCTAATTTTTATTTTTGAGAGAAGACCACAAAACCTTCTCATAATGCTGTGTACCATGGGCATCACTGGGAATAAACCTTAAGGAGCGCAGGAGTGTGAGAGTTGAAGGAGATGAATCAGACTGACATGAAAATGGTCTCATTAACTATTTTTCCTACAAAGTGAGAGAAATATCCAATCAAGATTATTTATTCTGTGACTCATACAATAAATAGTGTTAAAGTTTTAGGTCTTATAACACTGTAACAATACGTAACACTTAATATGTCATGTAATCACAAAGTATGGCTCATTATAGTCTTTATTTAACCAGGTAAAGATTAAAGATTGAATTTTCATGAATGACCTGGTCTAGAGAGCAGTAAACATGCTTAAAACCTTCATAATACAACTACATTCAGCTGTCACACTCTTTAAATGAGTGACCACAGTATCCAGCTCATGTGTGATTAAAGATCAAGGGGAACACAGCAGAACTCTTTCAAAGTGATTTCAGCGCAGCAGCAAAACACGCACCATGGAGACAAATCCAACAACACTTTGGAAACACTGAAAAATCCCCTCTGACTACAGATAAATGAATCATTAAGAAGTGGGGAGCAACTGACACAGCTGTAAAATTTTACGTGATGCTGACACGAAGCCTGAGTGAAGACGCAGAAGGGCGCAGTGTGGGAGCTCAGCATAGACTCGTGAGAACAGCTGCCTGTTGTGGTTTTATTAGCAAACAGGCAACCTCGCGATCGGATCGAGCTACAATCTGGGATGACTTATCAAACAACGTGCCGGCGTCCTGGAGCGGCCTGCGGATCCTGTGCGTGCACACGGGAAGACGCGCATGCATCTGTGCACAAACTGATCCAGATAAGAACCACAAACGCAGTAAAGAGAGAATCGGTGTGACTTTTCCTGGAGATCAAAACTAAATAAACACAAACACTCACACATGCATGTGCACACACACACACACACACTGACAGGGAGATACTCTGTGGCTTGCAGTGCCACCGGCCAAAAAGGAAGAAGGAAGTGGAGAGAGGAAGCACAGAGTGGTTGATGACAATACCTTCAACATCCTACTGCTCTGCAGCACAGCTCTGTCAGACTCTGCTGGAAATCCATTCATGCAGCCACTGTTTGTGTGAAAGATTTATAGACCCATGTTGCTACATGAAAAGCCCACTGGTAGTGTGTTATTTTGAGCAAACTAGATCAAATTTTAATGCACTGTAAAACAAATTGTTTTTATTCAAACAGTTTAACTTATTTCACCAAAACTCTGGAACTGTTTGATACACGGCGTCTCTTTAAGTCAGATATTAGCATGCAGGCAGCAGGATCACTGTAATTAGGAGCTGTTCAAAATATATTAAATTCACCTCTAAATGTACCCAAGATGACATGAATATTTGATCACCCACACAGCCTCTGGATCCTGTCAGAGATAAAGTTGGCCATATTAAAAACAAAGAGCCTGCAACACGTCTAACGGCACAACCGGAAAGAAGCTCAGCGAGCGTCTTGGAGCGCCTGCATAGATAGATGAGACGTTTAAGATAAAGTTTTGCAAGCAGAAAAATGTTACAAGAAGATTTTTTTTCTTCTTAGACAAACAAAAAATAGTCGACCGTGTCTAAAGTTGCAATAAGTGGTAAACATCTGAGAGGTTTCCGAACCATCGCAGGGGACCAAAGCTTTTCTAGATATTCTTTGCTTTGCCAGCTGCCTTGAACATAGCCTGATTAAGCATGTGTCAGAGTACTGCCCAGTGTATCCGCAGTGAGGGGGCCCTCTGAATCATCTGCACCTGTGTGTGCGCTCATGTCATAACAGGTGATTTCAGGTGTGTCATGACGTGAGTCTCCCACTATTGTTTGGATTTTGTGCGTGAAAATTGCATTACTGTGCCGGTAATGTACCGATGTCACTGATGCAGAGTCTGAAGTTTTGTTACTTAATGCCAAAACCTGCAGCAGTTTATAATATCAGCATGATTATATTATCCTTTCTGGCTATCATATAGTTAAAGGTGACGACTGATGTGTGCTTGTACATATTTAAATAACCAACACATCTGTGAAATAGACGTTATAATAAAACTAAGCAGGTTTCCTGCACTTTTAGGTTAAATGCCTCGGTGCGTTGGTGCTTCACATCTTCACCCTCAGCCTTTCCTTCTTAACATCAAACAAGCACAAGCCTCACAGAATGATTGACTGGCCCAAATATACACCTGACTGCATGTTTCCGTGTTAATAAAGTGTTTCCGTTACATCTGTCAGCATTCAGGGTCCCAGGAGGATGAATCGTACCGATCCAGACTACATGAGCACTTTCAGTTCTACTTTTTAACAACACACTGTATCTCATAATCCACTTATTATGAGTTATTACGAGCGTTTAACTGAAAACGCTCTTGTTCTCAAAAGGATCATCTATTTTAGTTTCATTAGTCGGTGGCGTTTCCTTAAATATCACCCCCACGGCAAAACAGCTAAATATGAAAACACATACATTAGCATGCAGAATGAAAAGTATGAGATGGGCCTGCTCACATGGCGGCTCTGCTACAGTCATGTGGTTGCAGGTTTGTGGTTATTTTCTCATGTGAGCAGTGCGTGTGGATCCTGCCTACTTTTACTGCAGTGTAAGATCTGCAGCAGGTCTCTCGGGCTGTTAGCGGAGCTACATGTATTATACTCTGTCTTATCTTTAGTTTAATATGCATGAGTCCTCTGAAGTAACACCAGCACGCTGCATCCTGTTTACCAGCATCAGTGATCTGTGGTGCTTCACATTTTGGATGCGGTTCCAAGCAGGAATAGAGCAGCACTGATAAACAAACTAAATAAGTAAATGAATAAATAAACCCAACAGCTATCTACCTGTTTGCTTGCTTTTGCCTCTTCAGTTAAAGAAGCAGTTTGTACTTCATGCTGGTGGTTATTACAATCGCCAAAAGCCTACATTTCCCCATCGTTGCATCATCTCGCTTTGCCTTCTGTGTATTGACCTTTTTCCCGAAAACTACTTACTTTAATTTTTTGCATCACAGGGAGGCCTTGATGTGTAATAAATCATACACACATTTTTGTGGGTTTCAGAATGTGCAGATGAGCTATACAACCGTCTGAAAGTACAGTCACTGATTATCTGTAGGTCAAACAATGCTGAGAAAGCAGAAAAAAAAAAAAACCCCGCACACATAAACGGCTGAAAAGGACGTCACTCCTTTGACCACGACGTATCCCTGAGAATGAAGGGGAGTACAGGTGACCTAATCATGAATGTGCTGAAACATGAGAACACAGCATGAGCCTGCAGCCTTTACAGAAGCGGACCTGAGCAGTGATGGCTCACTGGGACCTGGGAAGGTCAAATTAAGGGTGGGGATGAGAGCATGTGTTCAGAGCTGTCCTGCTGGGTGAAGGTGAAGAAAGAAATGGGAGTAAGGGAGCACTGACATGGGATGACATACGCAGATAGTCTGAACCAGAGTGGGTGTGTGTGGGGTGTGGGTGGGGTGAGGGCCCAGCGTGGTTTTATAGTCCCTATAGACCTGTATTCGTGGCTGTATGAATACAATCCATGGCAGCACTGTTCATAAAATGCAACATGTGTTAGCCCTTTATTTCTGGCTCTGACTCTGGCAGACTGCCTCTGGCTCAGCATCAACACTAGAACTGACATGCAAAGGTCAAAGCTAATAATGCTGCAAGGGAGAGTTCGGGCTCAGCATTAAGATGGCGAGTAGAGCACGCTGGGTACGGAGCGCAGCGAGGCTAACGTGTGAGACAAAGCTAAAAAACAGCCTGACTGCCAAAAAGAAGGCGAGACTAAACTGTTACGAGTGACTAAAACTGCTGACTTCACACCACGCAGTGTGCTCTATCCAACCTCGGGTTCTACTGGAGACAGTTTAAAAGACAGCTGATTGGATTGCTGTCATCGTGCATAATCTGTACAGTGCCGTGTTTTAATGGTGTAAGACAGTGTGATTGAAGGTAATGGAAGAGTGATTGCCTTTGAAATCTATTAAAGAGGAGGCTATTAGGAGCTGTGTGAGGCGCTGCTGCCGACCCAATCATCATTAGAGCCAGTTCAGACCAGTCAGCTAATGGGGAGGGGAAACGTGAGCGGCTCACTCAGCATCTCTTTGTGGGTTCGGCCTTAGAAGTTCGGAGCTGTGAGGACCGCCAAGCTTTCGGTCTTTATTCATCATTTTTATTTGCAGCGAACAGCATTTCTGTGGGCATGCTTTGACTCTCCAAACAAGGACCTCAAAGAGTTGATAAAAATGATGATCTGCAGACAGAATCATAGATCTGATTTTGGTCGTCTGAAAATTGAAAGCATGCTCGAAACCCGTTTGTAATGCCACGCACCAAAGCAGGGTAACATCACAGACTTTCCGTATTTCCTTCATGCTATAAATCACCAACTGTGGAGTCTGCAGGCTCTGTTTGGCTATAAAATGCATATTTTAGAACTTTTCTTACGGTTACTGTTTCGAAACTTCGACCTGTTCATATTGTTTTAAAACACGAGCTGCGGCAGGTACACGCCGACAGCAGCATGCGTCAGATTACGGTAAAACATCCACGGCTTCCAACACGACGTGGCTTCCAGGTTTTCCTCCAGTATTTTTAGTTGTAAACCACAAAATAGGCCAAAGCACTGGGGAATATGTTGACTGTGCATTTTATGATCATTTTTAGGGATAAGCCACATCTGTTTAATGAGTGAGCCTGTTGTTCTATAACAGTTCAAAGGAATGCAAAAATGTCTGATGCTGCTTTTGTTCATTAGTTTTGTTTGGATGAAGGTGACGAGGTCAGCGGAGCCTTTTGGTACTTCTTCTTCTTCTCGCCCAGTGATCCCTCGGTGTGTCCCCCTCCCTCCTGCTCATCGTGATCAGCAGATCAGAGAAGTGATCCAAGCTCCACCTGTGCAGCTCCTCTCTCTACACCATATCAATGCTCCATTGAGAATAATGGTTGTGGTGCCTACTTTATAGCAAACAAAAAGAGAGTGCCGCGATACTGTGGGAAGTGTACAACTGTGACTGGACCTGGGATCTTGCATAATTAGGACCTGCGTCACCCTCTGGCCCTGAAATTACTGTCAGCGGGTGTCCGTGTCACCAGATGCCATCCCAGCTAATGGAACGGCTAATGTTCCAGATTCTGGAGTTGGGTGAGGTCTCGTCAGGCAGGGGGAATCTGGTCAGAGGGTGTCCTTGCTGTTGAGGCTCAGCTCAGTTTGGCAGCGTCAACCTTCACTCCAGTGCCAGCATGTATTCCTTACCCTGCTCCCTGCCCTCGAAAAACAACTGGCCATCACTCGTGCAGCTCGGCCGCACCCTGAGATGCACGCGTGTCCGTCTCCAAAGCAACCAAACATGTCCCAGAAATCCCCTCCTTATGGAAACGACCCACCTGTTTCTTGTGTACGTGCCATTGAGCTCAAAAACATATTCATGAGTTTCCTTATTTGCGCCCTCTGTGGTGTGTGTGAGTGGAAAATAAATGCTTATTCTGTGCTTCAGTTGTGTTTTCGGGGGTAATCACAAATGTTGCTGTTCTCTCAGTGCTGTTTATTATCCGGTAAACAGTGAAAGTGTAGCTGCAGCCACAGCAGCTCCCTCCAGCTTTGTCAGGCTCAATTTGGCTCACTGTTAGAAGAGCAGGAGCTCAAGCTGTTCTCGAGTGTTGTCTGTCTGTCAACTCACAGGAGAAGCAGGGAGAAGTCAGACTCTTGACTCCAAACACTCAAAACATGTAAAATATGAGCAATTTGTTGCCCAGTCTACTGGTGCCGCCACTCATGTGTGACGAGTGTTAACTCCGTCCCTCACAAGCCTTGTTAATATGAGCTGTAGCATCTACAACCAATCTTTTTCTCTTTTTTTTTTTTTTTTACCTCCTCAGCTATGGATTTGTGGTGCGGCTCGAGGATCCTTTTTAATCCATCTAATTCTTTCTCTGCTCCTAATCCTTTTTTAATTCAACTCTCTGAGTAACTCACAAGGAGACAAATCTAAAATGTAGGCAAAGGATTTTGTCAGCTTACTTTGGCAAACTCCTCTTCTCAACGTAACCCGTTTCACTATGTCTGGAAGAGCACAATAGAGAAAGACTTTGGAGTTCAGGCGGGACGTGGCGTCTGGCTTCAGGATAAAGATGCAGATGCATTTGGAGCGGAGCCAGAAGGTTCACGTAGCTGCTAATCTACGAAGGGACAGAAGTCTGACTGAACCCTTCTTACAAAGATTTGTCGGCAGTCACATCTTTGCAAGTTTTTTTTTTCTACCCGTTAAACACTGCCGGCCTAAACCGTGCCCCGACTTTTAGCATCTTCAGCTTTTGAGGCTTTTTGTTTAGTCGGGCTGTCTCATCATTTATCATTAACTAAGAGAGACCAGGCTTGAGGTCGGAGGTCAGGAGTAAAAAAAAAAGAAAAAAAGGAGGGGGGTCATTGGAAGAATTTGGAAAAACTTGTCAGAAAGATAAAGGATCAGCGGCTGTCAGGCTTTACTTTGGAGCAGCAGGACCAAGGTCAGAAATCTGATCTCAGAACAGTGAAAGGCTGCAGTTTGGGCCAGTGCAGCGAACAAACGGACAGAGGTGCTGCGAGTGAGGCCTAAACAGAAAAGGAAGACTTGAGTGGCTTTTTTATGGCGAGGCTGTTGAAGAAGAAAAAAGTCTTGCAGTAAATGGAACTATCAGCCCAAACTACAAGAAATCAACATCATGACGGCCGGAATCGCTCCTCTGCCGCCGACCGCGGGCAGCCGGCCTATCGAGATTATTAGGCCCTGCTGCAGACTGGAATGCTCTTTAGTGGTCTGCTGTACTTTATGGTATATGTGAATTATCAGTGCCTATAGTTTGCTGACAAATCATGTACTTTCCCACCTCTGCGGTGCCGCTTTCCTTGCTTGCTTACGACTCTTACCCACAACTCTCTTACCCCCCCAACTTACAATAAAAACTAATTTGGTCTCTTGGGAAATCACGCCAACTTTAGCTGAGGAGTGGCACCAGCTCCAAGTATCCCATTGTGCATTAAGTATGATTCATTCTGCTACTTTGTCTTTCCCTCTTATTCTCTTTGCCCCTCGCTCCATGTCCTCCACTTTTTTTCCTTCCTCCGTGACCCCCACCTGCCCCTCACTACAGATGAATGTGCTGCAGAGAGGGGCTTCAACAGTGTGTTTACTGTGAACACTGGACATTCATGTGGATGGCTGCGTGAACTCCACGGGCAAATTGAATAGTCTGGTTTTTAGTGTCGTCACAGAAAGATCGGCCCTTTCTTCAGATTTGCGCCTCTGACACACAGAGCTGTTTGTCAGCTTGGTTACGGCTGAACCCGCTCATCGCACACTGGAGCCTCTTTCAAGCTCCTGCAATACATCTTTGCCTTCAGGGGTAATTTGAGAGCCAGTTAAGCTAAAAGAAAGAAAAAAAAGACTCCAAGGTCGTTTGGTCATGTGTAATGCAATGTAATGAATCGGGCCCATATTGCATTAGCTTTGAACAAAGACAAGAGGAATCAATGAGCCTTCCATTATCATAACTGATTTACATTCATAATATGTATTATTACACTCATAGCAGATCTACTGATGGTAAGGCGGCCCATCGCGCCACGTAAGCACAATGGGCCGCCAGTTCTGATGGATTGCTGAGGACAAGCCATCAACAACGAATGTCTTGTCCTCACCGATTATGATGCAACCTAAAGATGTGTTTTGGATTGTGGCTTCAAGGTAGAGTTTCCCTCATGACGCCTTCATTATACCACCCCCACCCCCCACCCCCAAGTACTCAAGTTTCAAAATTTGACTTTCACTGCTCCGAGCTGTGCTGAGGGGAAACACATGGAGTGAAAATGGTTAAACGGGTGTTAGCTGTGAGATAAACTAAACTCCAGGTTTTCCATCTTGTCAGAAAAAGGATTGATAAAAGAGTCTCCACTATGGTTTTCTTGACTTACTCAAGACTCTCAGAACTAATAATGGTGATGACACACAGGATTACTTCACTGAGAAACAAAGAATTGCCTTAATTAAAAAAAAAAAAAAAAAAAGCTTCAACAGTTTGCATTTCAGCCTGGCCTCAGTTTGAGCTAAATTGCTTGTCCAACATCACTTGAGTGACTAAAAGGAAATTAAAGCTTATAAACCTCCTGCAAATATGGCAACCCTCAATTCATTTCTCCACAGCTGACCGGCCACAGAGATCAGCTGTCACCTGCTGCCCTCTAGTGTTCGACATCACAGCGTACATCAAACGGGACCAACGAGATTTTCTGCTCTTTTTACTTCATAACAAACAAATGTAGAATTTTCATAATAGTGTGGCTATGGTGCAACTTTCTGATCACTTTAATTTATGAACCAAATGGAGGAAATATCAGAATAAAATAAAATAAAAGCTCTATTTTCTTAAAGGTGCCCAGTGAGAGCAGAAAAAAAGTCACCAGAAAGATTAAAGCTTATCATGGTCCTCTTTATTGCTGGTAAGAAGGATAAACATGTCTCAACAGTGATCGCTCAATCACGGCTCCTCTTTGGTCCGGCCTGCTGCTCTAATCCAGAGCAACCTCAGCCATCACACTTGTAATTGCGGAAGTTTCTGAATTCCTCACAGGCTTATTGAACAACATTCAGAAGAACCCAGAGAGTGTCGTTTCTGTGACTCTTGAATGAGTCGAGACCAGTTCATGAGAGCATGCTGCTCTGAACCAGTGAAGAAACGCGAGCCCGAAATTCCTCTCCCGGTTAGAAATGAGAATCCTGCAAAATGCTGACACCTTAAAACAAACTTTACATAAAAGGGTCCATAATTCTTCAGCGAAGCAGACAGTAGAGCCATCAAACTTGGTCTATTACACCACAGGAATGCTATATTTATATATACATTTTACTGATAAAAGTATGATTAAGTCATTTTAAACTCACCTTCAATCCAGCAGAAAAACTGTAATCCTGCCATGTGTTTGTTTTTGATAAATGACTGTCATATCAATTTCCATATTAAGCACATCGCAGCATCGTGAGGTCAGAGGAACTACAGAGCTGACTTTACATGTTCCTGGTTTTGGTGCGAGCTGGTTGGGTTTGATTCTTCCCGCTGGTTTAAAAAGTGAGTTTGAAACTGTCACAGCTTCAAGGAAACAGACCGATGTATCAAACACATTTTATGTAAAACAAGCAGCGCATATTAAAAAAATACAGAATGTTAATTTCTGATGTGTTTATTATGCTAACCTATTAGCATCTCATAATTTCTGTAGTCATCTTGATCTTTGCCCCCTCACTCGTCCTCCCTCTCACCATCCCCCCCCCCCACCCACTCTCTAAAACACTCCAGGAATTAGGCGGTAAGGCACGACGTCGGTGTAGCGCTTCCAGTCTTTGCCATACTTACTGCTGCAGCGATGCTCATCGCGGACGCATCGGTGGACCAGCAGGATGGTCATGTAAACAATGTAGAAATATGGAAGTATGTGGCCAAAACCACATGAGGCACAATAGGCCAGAGAGCCCATCAGGTCACCGGTGTAGTTGAAGTGCCGGGCCACGCCCCAGAAGCCCGAGGTCAGGAGCTTGCTGCGGTGCACGCCACCGTTAGCGGAGCGATACGTGCACTCGATGCATGTTGGTTTGCGGCCCCAGATGGAGCAGGAGCCCTCTGTGCGCCGGAACAGATCCTTCTGGTGGTTGGTGGCGCGAAGATGTAATACCCAACGAGGCCGAGCAGCAAGACGGCGAGGGCGTGGGCATCAGAGAGCTGGACTGGGTGGTACACCAGGTACAGACCCTGAAGAGAGACAAACACATTCAGTGTCAGTGAAATGGTCTGAGTCATCTGAATGTCCATCCGAGAGGATGAGAGACGTATTTATGCATAATACCGTTTCTGTCTTTGTGGGGTTTGGTGAGTTAGCATGTGCATGTTTGTTACCTGCAGTGTGTACAGGTACGGCAGCCAAACACAGTCTCCCCAGCCCAGATACCATCCAAAGTGATCGTGGCAGATATCGATGGTCTTCAGGTACCACGCCTCATTCCAGAAGAAGTCCAGCACATAAATAGCCTGTCAGAAGCACAGGTGTTTTCACTCAAACTGCAGCTTTAGATTTCAATTGCTGCAACCTTCGTACAACAATACAGGCTTTTTTTTTTATGGTAATGACCCCTCTGTCTTCATTCACCTATTCACACGCCAACGAACACACTGGGAGCAACGCCGCTTTCAGTATCTACCAAAGGATCCCTGCAGCTGGGGCTGATTAGTAGATGACCCGCTCTGCCTCCTGAGCCACAGCCAGCCCACCCTTTAAAACAGACCTATTGTCTGCTTTTGGCTGCTCCGGTGACTCCTGTGACCCAAGAGCTCAGGCTTCAAACTCCTCTAAATGCTCAGTTTCAGGCAGTTTTCCCTTCTCCTGGCTCTGTATAATGTCAGACAGTATTCCTGATAATAACAGAAGCACTGGAAACATTCACAGGGACAGCACTATAGACTCCATCAAGTTCTGTGTCATGTAAATGTGACTGTGGACTAAAACCAGAAACCCCCTACAGGTTTCTTGGTGTCCTCATCTCTGCTGATCTCTCTTGGACAGATATCACAGCTGTCATCAAGACAGCCAAACAGCGGCTACACTTCTTGAGGGTCATCGGGAACAACATACCTGGATTCTAACCTGCTGCTGACCTTCTACTGCTCGTCCACTGAGAGCCTGCTGACGTACTGTGTCACAGCATGCTGCACCGAGGCAGACAGGGAGGCTGCAGAGGCTAATCAAGACAGCACAAAGGATCGTTGGCTGCCCTCTCCCCTCCCTGACGGTCATCCACACCTCCCGCTGCCTCAGCAGAGCCAACTGCATCATCAAGGACAGCTCACACCCCAGCTATGAACAGTTTACGCTGTTGCCCTCCGGCAGGCGCATCAAAGCCAGAACAAACAGACTCAACAGTTTGTTTGCTTAAAGCCACGACCCCTCTGACCTCAGATCCCTGACTCCAGTATCACATCAGTGGGTGTTTCCTAACTGCACACATACATGCTGACACTGAAAAGGGAGTAGATTTATAATCTCACTGTATGTATGACAATAAAAGCATCTATTCTATTTCTATTAAAGAGAGGAACTCAATACGTTCCAAGCAGACGATGAACTGAGAGGCTGCATCTGAGTAAAATACAGCAAGCTCAAGAATGAAAATATGAAACTTTATACACACACGCACACATATACATATATATATATATATATATATACACACACACACACATATATATATATATATATATACACACATATACATATATATATATATATATATACACACACACACATATATATATATATATACACATATATACATATATATATATATATATATATACACATATATATATATACATATATATACATATATATACATATATATATATATATATATATACATACATATATATACATATATATACACATATATATATATATATATATATATATATATACATATATATACATATATATACATATATATATATATACATATATATACATATATATACATATATATATATATATATATATATACATATATATACATATATATATATATATATATATATATATATATATATATAAATATATATAAATAATGGGTCCACTTTAACAAAATATGTTGGAAAGAATTTGTGCACATCAAAACACAGCTCTGATTTAATGTAAGGGATACAGTGCTCCATTGTATTGTATAAATATAAAAAACAAACAAACAGAAAAACCAAGAACATATAAAGTAGAAATATTAAATGAATAATTAATATCTGCTGTTCTGTCAGCAACCAAAGGCAAGTTCAACCTGACCTTCTGTCCTGAACACAGCTGCTACCAAAACTCTGCTGATTTGTGCTCTTCCACTGAAGCCGAGGACACTCAGGTAGATCTAATCTACTTATCAGAGGCGTGCTCAACTTAATCAATCTGCAGCCAGAGTTCACCTGGCTGTGCCTTAAAGCTTCTGTCAGCATATTGCTGAATAAGCAGCAGTGTAAAAGTAGGACACATCGGGGCTTTTCCTGCATAGAGGAATTTCTGAAGAGATTTTTATCCAGACCTCAATGAAAATAGGTGTGTGTCCCCCACCCCCCGTTGGTTCTGTATGATGTCACTGAGTGCAAATACCTACAATACGGTCTTCCCAGGCACACAACTATTCAAAACATATTTCTGCAAGCAGCAGCAAATTGTGAAGAAAGCTACCTTAAAGGAAGGGGAAGGGAGCTAAAACGGCTGCACTGAGACCGAATAAGAACTACTCTGACCTGTAAATATGCCAAGCTGCTCCAGCAGTGCAAGAATAAAAATATACTGTATAACAGTTCTGCCTAAGTGATTCAACTTTCACCTGATACGAGTCCTTCCACAAGAACTGAGTGGAAGACACATGTAATTTAAAACTAGCCTCCCATCTTACCTGCAGCACATTGACCAGGACCATCGAGTTGGTGATGTAACCGTAGAGCTCGTGCTGCTTGGCCATGTAGGACAGATTGATTAGAGTCCAGGCTACGATGCCGGGCCGGCCGTTGAAGAACAGCTTGAAGTCAAACCACTTGCCGATGCGGGGGTTGAACTCGATGCCCATCATGTAGTTGTAGAAGATGTTCCCTGTGAACTTGCTGTAGAGTCGGGAACACAGGTGGAAGAAAACATGATGGAACAAAATGCTTCAAATTTCTACTCCTACCACTGCCCGTGCCTCAGTACTCACCAGTCCTCAGCATTGGTGGGGAAAAGGTAAGCCTTTATGAAAGCAAAGGTGGACACAGTGTAGCCCAGTATGTTGGCGCACCACAGCAGGGGGATCCAGTTATCGAAGATGATTGTGGGAGAAAACCAGTGGAAATATTGGGCGTTGGCAAACCACAGGGCGTGAGTGATGAGCCAACACTGCAGCCCATTGATCTCATATTTGTTAATCAGGCCTTGAGAGCAGAGGAAAAACAGGACAAGATTTAAAAAAGCAACTTTTACATAATGCTTTGCTAACAAAAGTCACATTCTATTATTCCTTCCACAAGCACAGTCACAATACTGGACCTCATAATATAAATGCTGTGGAGTGATGAGCTGCTGAATATGTGAAATAATTACCAGCCGGAGTTCGTGCTCCTTCCTGCACGCCACCAACATAGCCAGGAATGAACTTATGGGTAATATCAGGGAAACACATATACAGGAACACCTGAGGGACGACACAGCACATCTTAACTTCGAGCCAACAGACAGTTACTTTGAGCTGCACTAACCTTAGACTCTCCTCCGCCTGCTTACCTGGAAGCTCACCCAGACGCCATAGATCTTAGCAGCTGACCACGAGAAGGAGGGTGCCCGGGCCCAGATGGAGAGCAGCGTGGCCTCTCCTCGGTACAGCTCCAGCACAGGCTGGCTGATGGAGCACTGGTACTGATCACAGGCCATCACAAAGTAGAAGACAATGAAAGGGGCAGAGCAAAGGAGGCCGATTACGCCGACGAGGGAAAACCAGTCCACCTCCCTGTTAACAGATCAGACATACAGATACAGCATGAGACATCAAGCTGAAACATTATCTCATGTTTCATGTTTCTCTGAAGGTGGTTTGTGTGGGAGGTGTCAGTGCTGCAGGTATTCAAATCCTAAATACTTCCTTGTCTCAAAGCACAATAGCCTAGAGGTAGTACCCCCTAGAGGTACTTCACAGTACTGCAGCGGAAACAAACGTTTTTATTAATGCCTAAAATGAATAAACTTTATTAGTTAAATAATAAAAATACTAATAATGGCAGCACTTTGGGGGCAGGTAAGCATTAATTATTATCCACTGCTCTTTCTTCTGCTGCCACCATGAGGTTGATATTTTTGTGTTTTCAGTGAAATAAATCAAACATTATTGGACAGACAGATTCAGCATGATTATTGAATTAAACCTAC
Source organism: Pterophyllum scalare (assembly GCA_024447675.2). Lineage (NCBI taxonomy): Eukaryota > Metazoa > Chordata > Actinopteri > Cichliformes > Cichlidae > Pterophyllum > Pterophyllum scalare. The sequence goes on from JAMQGT020003800.1 coordinate 94,927, forward strand.
CAATCTAATATTGCAACTAAAGCCATCATCAGCTTCAGTTTGTGAAAACATTTACATTTCTGACCACACACTTGCCAAAGTGATGACAGTCTCATTAGCCTCGGCTGTACTTTCTGATTAATTTTTAAACTCACCACATCTCCCTTCTGCTTTATTTACATCTCTGTGTAATCTTTTCCAGCTTGTTACCAAGGCTCATCTGTGTGCTGTGAATATGTGATCACACCGTTTATGATGCCATACCCCACTGACCCAGATATGTCTGCGGCGTCTGCGTCCTGGAATTCACGGACTTGTTTAACAAGTTGTTCCCGGGCGTTGTTGACAGTGTCGGGCTTTAATTTACAGTTTGTGGAGGCCTTCAGGGTTATAGGCTTGATTTGGTTTAAATGTTCTGGCCCAAGGTTTTAACACTGCTTCGGTCTCAATGTTTAAGACCAAACTTACAATGGAATACGAGTCAGAAGTCTATTTCTACGTAAACTGATGTCGGTTGAAAATGATAGGTGAGTAAAAATAACACATTTGGTCAAATTTAAGAACACATGAGAAAACTAGAAATATACATATGAATCCACTTTGATGCAAAGAGCAGTGACAGCTGGTACAGGCCGCTGCCCTGAATCAGATCAGTCTGTGTCTGGAGGCCCCACAGGATCTTAGCTCAGTCATTCTCAACCACCTTTGAGGGCGTATGTATCTCATTTTGACCTCGGGACTTTCAGGTCATACTCGGCACAGATGGTCCTGTAAAGATAGAGCGTCCTGCCTGCTGGCATCTTGCGCCCTGCTGTTATGTGCTGGATTGTCTCAGGGGCATCTCTGCACAGCCTGGGGTCTTGCCTGGTGTAGTAGACCCCAGGCTGTATCGATCTTGTGCTCAGAGCTTGTTCCTGTGCTGCCATGATTAGTGACTCTGGGCTGTCTGTCAGTCCAGCTTTGTCCAGCCGCTGGTAGGATCTTTCGACATCAGAAACTTCTTCTATCTGCAGGTGCTGCATGCCGTGCAGGGCTCGGTGCTTCCATGACGGTTTCTGTTCTTGTTCCTCTCTTTTCTTGGGTTTCTGCTGCCTGATGTACTCACTGAGCACGTGATCAGTTGTGGCCATTTTGATGATTTACTCATGGATCTTTGTCTCATCCTGACACTCACTAGTCCCCTGCCTCCCTCCTTCCGCTTAGTGTGCAGTCTCAGGGTCTGTGTAAGGTAAGGAGATTTCTTATTATCCCAGCAGGGTATCTGATGACTGGCAGGGCGTAGGTGTTGATCGCTCAGATCTTGTTCTTCCCATTCAGCTGACTCTTCAGGACCTGCCTTACTCTCTGCAGGTACTTGGCAGTCACAGCTTTCCTAGTGGCCTCCTCATGGCTCCCATTTGCCTGTGGGATTCCAAGGTACTTGTAGCTGCCTTCAGTGTCTGCAGTGTTGCCTTCTGGTAGTGCAGTCCCCTCAGTTCTGACTACCTTCCCTCTCTTTGTTACCTTCCGACTACACTTCTCCAGTCCGAATGACATTCCGCTGTCACTGCTGTAGATCCGTGTAGTTCCAATGTCTCCTTCACTCCTGGCGTACAGCTCGATGTCATCCATGTAGAGGAGGTGGCTGATGTTTGATCCACTCTGTAGTCGGTATTTGCAGCCCGTCTTGGCTCTGTAATTCTCTGCAATTATCATAGGGTCTTTACCTACAATATAAAGCACCTTGAGGCGACTGTTTGTTGTGATTTGGCGCTGTATAAATAAAACTGAATTGAATGTTTTTATGTTTTTAAGATTTTATGTTTGAGTAAACCTTGTGCAGGAAAAATTCTGCCTAGTAAATGTTTATTAAAGCCTTTCTAAGAAGGACTTTCTAAGTTTGTGAAAGCTGTCAAGGAAATTAAGGCAGTGACAAAATAACCCACGGCTACCAGTGAAACTCACCATGCTCTCCCCCACTGTGCTGGCTGCTGCCTCTGCTCAGATCTTTTCCCACTGGGACTCTGCTGCGGCCGTCTCCTGGTGGTCTCCATGGCCACTGCACCACTCAGCTCTGCTGAAGAATCGGGTTATTCGTTTACGATCTGTTATCTAGCAATGTGCTGCACTTTGTACACTCCCGGGGTAAGTCTGTCAGAGACTCAGCGGCACCCACCGAATGCACCAGGCATAGGGAACGGCAAACAGATGCTACCTTCCTCCCTCTCCTTCACAGATTCACTCCGGTCTTTTGTGTGTACTCGCTGAACAAATCCCCCAGAGTCAGAATGTCACAGCAAATCAAATCATGCGGCTTATTTCACAGGCCACACATTTAGAAACACATGATGAGGTAATTGTGGGAATAAAGTGCAAATCCTCAGAGAAGTGAGAGAGCAAACACTCAAGTGAGGAAAACAGGAACCCCGATGGCTCCATAAGTATGAAATAATTCATTTTTCTCTTCAGTGTCATACACTGTTGCACGTTCACACGAGCCTGAACCCGTGAGCCTCGCACTAAACGTAACCACAATGTAACCAATCCTAACCTAAAATGCAGACTTGCTTCACAGGGGCCACAAACAGGGGGCGGATCCCCTGAATGTGACCCTGTGAACTGTCCCCACAGCGAGAGTAATAAAGTACACACATTTCTGCAGCAGTCACAATAAACCCGACAGGATTTCGCTTTAAACACTTCGGGCTCTGATGTTTTACCCCAACAAATAGAAACAAGCAGTTGTTTCAGCAAAGATATCGTATCTGACAGGAGGGGGGGGGCAACACATCGTTGCGTAACGTTAATAAAACTGAAAGCTTTCCTAATTTCCGGGTTCTGCAGGTGACAGTATGATTGATGAGCACGTTTGTGTCTCTGTATCGTTTCATGATAGTTTAATCTACCGTAACCTGCCTGAAACAACCGCAGCCTTTGTTCCATAAACGGTGCATTTTAAACGGCACACTCCCAACGCAGACATGCGGTCCCGTTAAACACGCGTGTTCCCCACTCACCTGTAGGTCCTGTTAACAAACGCGCGGACAGCCTTCTCTCTCCTCCTGCCCTCTTGCCCAGGTGCTAGTTATCGGGGACTCGCCGTTCAGCCACGGACTCCTCCCATAGCGCCATTGAGCCGTTAGAGTCAACCAATGACAAGCAAGCGAAGGCGGGCACGAGAAGGGATGCTGACTTGTGATTGGTTGATGCTGACTAGAGCCATAAGCGCCCGACAGGATCAATAGTTTGGAAAGAGTAAAGAATGAGCTGCAAACACTGCGAAAGTATTATCACTGCCCTCTGACATTTGAGTTCTTTTAATAATATTTTTAAAAAAGGTTAATAACCATAATCTTCAAGATAAAAGTAAGAAAATGACAGATTCAGTTATTGTTGCTGTCATCAACCACAGACAGGTCTCTTTTCAAGCAAATAAATATATAAATAGTATTGCTCTCATTAACAGCTCAACTCAAAATAAAAAAAAGAAGATTATCAGTCTGGATCATAAGGCGTTTTACAGCCCCGTTCCCATAAAGGTTGAGAAGCTGCGTAAAATGTTAGTAAAAACAGAATTCAATGATCTGCAAATATGATGGCAGGAACACGCCTTAAAGTTGGGATGGATGCTTAAAAGAAACAGCTGGAGGAAAATGTTTGCAACTAAGCAGGTTAATTGGGAACTGGATATTAAAAAAAAAGACCTCAGAGGAGTTTATAAAAGAAGCGTTTTTCCAGAAGTAAATTTGAGCAGAGATTCACCAACCTCCCAAAAAAACTGCATCTACAAATTATGAAACAATTTCAGAAAGAGGTCCCTCTGTGTAACACTGCAAAGGCTGAGAATATGTCGTCATCTACAGCATGTGACGTCAAAAGTTTCAATCAAACTGGGGAACACACTTCCTCAGGTCCTCAGCTATCAGCTTATCAAGTCTGAAGCAGATTGGAATGGCTGTTGATATAAGAGACGAACAAATAGATGTAAAAAATTTATAATAACGATTCAGTAGCTGTATGACATGACACCTTAATATATAAGCATATATGGCAGCACAGTGGCGCGGTGGCTAGCTCTGTTGGCCTTCTTCCACCTTGGCGGGGGCCTTTCTGTGTGGAGTTTGCAGGGTCTCCCCTGGTTTGCGTTTCCTCCACGTATTCCGATTTCCTCCTGTGGTCCAAAGTTTTATATATATATATATATATATATATAGATATATAGATAGAGATATATAGATAGATAGATAGAGATATATAGATAGATAGATAGAGATATATAGATAGATAGATAGATAGATATCATTGGTCAAATATTGGTCAAATGTCAAGTACAAGTTAAAAGCAAACAATTAAATGAATGAATTACAAACCGTTTTGACCATATTAGTCACATTTCCAGGTTTTCAGGTGTCTTAGGGGAAAAAAACTTTTTCTTTGTTGTTGATGTAACCCCCATGAGTTTTACAAAGAAAGCAATTGTATTTTATGTGTGCTTTAAAGATGCAATTCCTTGAAATGTCCTACAGAAGGCGCTAAGTGCCTATGTGGTGATCTAAACTCACCATGAGTTCGGAGAAGAAAGGGAGGAGGAAGGGAAAAAACGAGACACCATGCGGAGAAGCCAACGTGGTTTGGTTCTAGCAACCTAGCTTAGCCAAAAACGTAATCAAGTTGCTTCTTTAATGTTGAATTTAAGGTTTTGTTAAGTATAGCATCCATGTTTGGATATGTTATTCGCGTGAGAGGAATTCAGAAGACCCAAGTTTGATGTGTTTAGTCGGGATTTTTCTCCGGTGAGTGTCTTGTGTTTTTCTCCATGTATTAGTCGTAGCCGAACAGAGCCCTGTTTGTTTTAGACTGTAACCGAAGAAAAAAACTAAAAAAACCAATCGGAGAAACAAGAAACATGCAATATGTGATTTGTGTCTAACACTGTAGGAAATGTTAAGTTTTATTATTGTAGACAAATTCTGGTTGTAGTTATTTACTTTATTAACCAGTGACAGAATATATGTGTTCAAGTTTGCGGAAGCTTGAGTAACATGTAAAATCCATAAGTGAGTAAGTGACTGAGATATTACTCATTGCTAACTGCATAGAGAAAACTTGCCATTTATTGGGAATCAAATTGTATAATATGCAGGTTGGTTTTATGACTACGGTCGGATTCAGAGAGAGGACGACTGCAGATCCTCCGCGAGCAGGAGGCACACCAGCGGTCGCTGCAGCGGTGCAGAGGAGTGAAGGATTCGTTCCGTGGATTTGGATGCACACGATCCTCCACTTGGATATCAGATAAGCCTAAGCAGACAACCAATAGGGGGCCCTAACTGAACTAAAACTGCGCAGTTGACTGACAGACATTATTTTTGACTTCACTGAACTTAGACTTGTTGACTGAAATACTTTTGACTGAATTATAGATTTCAATTGAGGAAACTTTAAACAGTTGCTTCCATAAGGGAAGATAAAAGGAACTGATAAGCTGAAGTATTACTACCTGTGTAAAATTCTAATTAAAGGGTGGACATTTTTATTTATCATTTTTTATTTTGGTTATTGTTTTATAAGAGCTGTCAATGGAAAGGGACACTCCCTAAATGTTTATATGTTATTGGACACAAACAGAAAGAGAATGTGAACTGAAGTTTTCTTTGTTTTTTTTATTCTGTTAATAAATTTGTTTTGTGCACAGCTTAAAGAGTGTCACCCTCCTTTTACTTAAATCCTCCTGTCAGGCCCTAGATTGGAAGTAATCCTGTGTATTGTTTAATAGTACTCTAATACAGGTTACAGCAAAGACATTTATGTGGCGAGCCAGCAGCCAGGAGGATTTTAAGTAAAACCAGAGTTAAATTCAAAGAGTTTTATTTCTGATAATTTGCCAATTGACCACTGTTTGAAAGAAGAGTATAAACATGTCTACCACTGCTGATATTGGACAAGAATATGATGTAATTCCAGAGAGGTCAGTTCTTGCTCTAGGCATTACTCATGATGATACAGATGAAGAAATTTCTGAGGTTCTTGAGACGTATGGGAGTGTGTCTAAGATAATTAGGCTGAACCCAACAAGGGCTATTGTTGAGTTTGACTCAGAGGAAGTGGTTACACACCTAAAACCACAATTTCCATGTGAAATAGCTACTATCAGAGACCCTACTGTAAAATGGTGTTTAGACAGCCTTGACAAAATGTTTCCTCTGAGTAAGCCCTCTTCTCCGATGTCTGCAGCACCAAGTAAAGTCGCTCCAGAAACAGTATGCCCCATTGAGTCAGGAAGTTCTGAGGCCGAATCAGATAGTGAAACATCACATGTGTCTAAAGGTCCTAAGCATAGCTCACCAACTACAACTCAGTATGCTTCCACATCCTCAAATAAAAGTACAAAGCCCAAGAGAAAAGCTGTATCAGTGACTTCAGCAGCAATAGACAATGATGTGTTGAACCCCCAAGATGTGCAACGAATAATAGTAGAGCATGTTATCAAAACTGAAACAGCCCCTACTTCAAACTTAGGCTCCAAACGATTACGGTCCTTCTCAGGCAGGATGCCCAAACCTCCTGGAGAAGTTGACTTTGAAACATGGTGCTTACATGCTGAACTCATGTTTCAAGATGGCTTACCCACTGACATGCAGAGAAGGATGATCTTGGAAAGCTTGCTTTCCCCTGCTTCAGACATTGTGAAGCAGCTTGGAACCCATGCATCTCCCTGTGATTATGTCAGACTCCTTCAGTCAGCATATGGACTTGTTGATGATGGTGAGGAAATCTTTGCCAAGTTTCTTAGCACTCACCAAGATCCAGGTGAGAAAGCGTCTGAATATCTTCAAAGATTACAAGTACTTCTCAACACAGCAGTCAGACGTGATGGTGTACACAAAGCGGACGCCAATCGACAGCTTTTCAAACAGTTTACGCGTGGCTGCTGGGATCAAACCTTACTCTTGACCCTTCAACAAAAATTTCAAATGCATACCCCACCTGACTTTTCAGAACTTCTTCTTCAGCTGCGAACAGAAGAGGAAAGGAGAGCAGTTAAAATGGATAGAATGCAACGCCACTTTGGGAGTTCTAAAGTGAAACCTTCTTTACAACTTCAGTCTGTTTCAGACAACAATCCCAAAAATGACCCCAACACAGAAATACTACAGAAATATATAACAGAGACAGAAAGCCTTAGAAAGCAAGTGGCTGAACTGCAAGTGCAGCTCACAGAAAAGAGAGCTCAACGAAGACAAAAACAAGAGCAAAAGCCCCCCCAGGCTCCCTTAGAGACACAAGCAGCTGAAATTCAGACACATCTAGCAAGACAACAGGTCTCAAGGCCTGAACCAAAACCATGGTTCTGCTTTAAATGCGGTGAAAATGGCCACATTGCTAGGCAATGCGAAAATGCTCCCAATAAAGATTTGGTTGACCAGAAATACAAAGAATTGAAAGCTAAACAGCAAGAGTGGAAAGTTAAGTATGGTCAAACTTTAAACTGGACCGGGTTTCAGTAGGGGGACAGACTGAAGCCCAACCAAAACAAAGTCCCCAATCAGCACAAAGTTCCACACATGACTGTGAGCGCAGAAAAGCTAGTCAGCCTGAGACATCAGAAGAGGCCATTCTGAATGCATTAGTTGGTTCAAAGCACACTGCTACGCTGACCATTGATGGAGTCCAATGTCTGTGTCTCCTCGATTCAGGCTCCCAAGTCACAACAGTGTCAGAGTCTTTTCATAAGCTCCGTCTGCCTTCACGATCAATTCAACCACTGAAAAACCTCTTGGATATTGAGGGTGCAGGTGGACAAGCTGTCCCTTATTTGGGGTACACAGAGTTAAGCATCTTCTTTCCAGATCGAGTTGCTGGGAAGCCTGAAGAGATATGCACTCTAGCCCTCATTGTACCTGATTGTAGGGCTAATCGAGAAGTTCCTGTTCTGGTTGGAACAAACGTTTTGGATGTACTGTATGAAACCTATTTATTCTCTAAGGAGACTAGTGTCAGCAGCAAACAAGTGCACTGTGTTAAATCTCCACTGATTAAAAGACTGTATAGCATACATGGCAATGAACAAGACAATGCAAAAGCTGGAAAGGTAAAGCTGTTGAGTAAAAAGTGTGTTACCATACAAGCAGGTAGTAAAGTTGCTTTGACGGGCTACACCAGAAACATTTCAGTTTCCCCAGGCACACCGTTGCTAGTTGAAGGTACACTTCCCAGTTTACCAGGTGGCCTAGTATTTTGCAGTTACATCATGACTGCCCCAGCTCAGACATCCTTTAAAGTTCCCATTCTTGTGAAAAATGAAAGCGCTCATGTCATTAGAGTTCCTGCTAGCCACAGCATGGCTGAACTCCACATACCAATGTCCATCTCACCATTATCATTGGCTGATACAGGCAAAGATCCCCAAACTCCTACAACTGTCATATGCAATAACATCAACTCCTTTGATTCAGCACGCCCCTTGAACTTTGACTTCAGTGATTCCCCTCTGCCTGAAGAGTGGAAAAAGAGAGTCACTGATAAGCTCAATTCTGTCTCAGATGTCTTTGCCAGACACGATTTAGACTTTGGACACACCACAGCAGTAAAGCATCACATACGACTATCAGACCCTACTCCTTTCAAGCAACGACCGAGGCCCATCCACCCCTCAGACTTTGAGGCCGTTAGGCTACATTTAAAAGAACTGTGTGATGCCAATGTCATACGTGAATCCGAAAGCCCATTTGCATCCCCCATTGTGGTTGTAAAAAAGAAAAATGGCACAATCAGGCTATGCATTGATTATCGCCGATTGAACAACCAGACCATCAAGGATGCATACGCTTTACCAAACATTGAGGAAGCCTTTTCAGCACTAACAGGCTCAAAATGGTTCTCAGTGATGGACTTAAAATCAGGATACTACCAAGTCGAAATGGCTGAGGAGGATAAGCATAAGACAGCCTTTGTAACACCAATGGGATTTTGGGAATTCAATCGCATGCCCCAGGGTGTGACTAATGCTCCCAGTACTTTTCAACGTGTGATGGAGAAGTGCATGGGCAGCATGAACCTCAGGGAAGTTCTAGTGTTCTTAGATGACCTCATTGTTTTCTCTAACACCCTGGAGGAGCATGAAGAACGTCTAATGCGTGTCCTCAGCAAACTGAGAGAATTTGGACTTAAGCTCTCACCTGAGAAGTGTCAGTTTTTTAAAACATCTGTCAAGTACCTTGGGCACATTGTGTCAGAGAAAGGAGTGCAGACAGACCCAGCAAAGATAACTGCTCTGACAACATGGCCAAAACCCAAAAACATACAAGAGCTAAAATCCTTTTTGGGGTTTGCGGGATATTATCGGCGGTTCATTCGAGATTATTCCAAGATAGCAAGGCCCCTAAATGATCTGACAGCAGGCTTCATACCATCTAAGAAGTCTGGTAGGGGAAATCCAAACAACACCCCTGTTGTTGATCCAAAGAAACCATTTGCAGAAAAATGGACTTCAAAATGTGATGAAGCATTTCACACACTGATTCACAAACTCACGACCGCCCCAGTCTTAGGCTTTGCAGATCCTAAAAAGCCTTATATTTTGCATACTGATGCAAGTTTACATGGATTAGGGGCAGCTCTTTACCAGGAGCAAGATGGTCAACTGAGGGTGATAGCATATGCTAGCCGAGGGCTATCCCACTGTGAAAAGCGCTATCCCACCCATAAACTAGAGTTCCTTGCTCTTAAGTGGTCTGTGACAGATAAATTCTTTGACTACCTTTACGGAGCAAAATTTACGGTAGTAACTGACAACAACCCATTGACATATGTTTTGACAACTGCCAAACTGGATGCTGCAGGGCATCGATGGTTGGCTGCTTTGTCAACTTTTGATTTCCAGTTACAGTACAGGGCTGGAAAGAAAAATCAAGATGCAGACGGTCTCTCTAGGCGGCCTCATCTGCCGACTGGAACAGACCATACTTCTGAGAACGAGGACAACCAAATAAAGCGGTTCATGTCCCGGGTTGTTCAGGAGAAAAAAGAACCGGGCGTCTCAGCAGATATTGTAAAAATAATCTGCCAGAGGCATCTCACTCAGCAAACATGCAGTACAGAACATGAGTTTTCACCGACCCCAGTCGAATGTCTAGCTATCGGTGATGGTGTCCTCCCACCAGAGTACTGCCATGCCGATTTGATACCAGGGTCATGCACACTACCCCGCCTGTCCCAGCAAGACTGGGCTCTTGAACAAAAGAAGGATCCTGCCATTAGCAGGGTCATCTTTTTGCTGAAAGGAGGGAGGCGACTTTCATATAGAATGCGACTACGAGAAGATAGAGAGGTTCAACTCATGCTGCGTCTTTGGAGCCAGCTGGTTCTAAACAGTGAAGTGCTCTACAGAAAGCGGATGGTGAATGGAGAGATCACTTACCAACTTGTCTTACCACAGAGCTACAGGAATGTGGCTCTAGAAAGCCTCCATGATGCCACTAGCCACATGGGAGTCGATCGCACTATGGACTTGGTGCGCAGTCGCTTTTATTGGCCACACATGGCAGCAGATGTTGACAACAAAGTTCGAACCTGCGAGCGTTGCATCAGGCAAAAGGCCAGAACTGGACGCAGTGCTCCTCTTGTAACCATTCAGACAAGCAGACCACTAGAACTGGTCTGTATTGACTATTTGTCCCTAGAGCCAGATGGTCGAGGTACCAAGAATATACTCGTTATGACAGACCATTTCACTAAGTATGCTGTGGCTGTCCCAACACCTGACCAGAAGGCAACAACTGTTGCGAAGGCATTGTGGAACAACTTCTTTGTCCATTATGGTTTCCCTGAACGGTTGCACAGTGACCAGGGAAGGGATTTTGAATCCACTCTCATTAAAGAGCTGTGTAGCCTGCTTGGGATAAAGAAAACCCGAACAACACCGTATCATCCACGTGGCAACCCCGTGGAGAGATTTAACAGGACTCTTCTAGCTATGTTAGGTACGCTTCAGGAAGAGAACAAAGTTAAATGGAGGGACTTTGTGCAACCATTAGTGCATACTTACAACTGCACCAAGCACGACACTACTGGGTATTCCCCATATCAGCTCATGTTTGGGAGACAACCCAACCTACCTATTGACATTGCTTTTGGTCTGACCCCTGTTGGACAAGGAAAAGTGTCTCATACTGAGTACGTCAAGAATCTCAGAGAAACTCTAACAGAGAGCTACAAAATTGCAGCTGACCACAGTGCACAAAGTGCTTCTTACAATAAACAGCGCTTTGACAAGAGAGTCAGAGAGTCGAAGCTGGAGGCTGGAGATCGTGTCCTTGTGAGAAATGTTGGGATCCGTGGAAAACACAAAATAGCAAACAAATGGAGTGAGACTATTTACAAGGTTGTAAAGCAAGTGAGAGATCTACCTGTCTATGTTGTAGTACCTTGCAACTCCGATGGGCCAGAAAGAGTTTTACACAGGGATTTGTTGCTGCCCTGTGGTTTTCTGCCCCCTGCAGTTATAGAGCAGGGACCCAGCCAAACCAGAGCAAAACGTTGTTCAGAAGGGTCCAAGCCCGGCAATCCACCTAAGGGAAGCAGATCTGACAGGAATGATGATGAAGACACTGTGTTGTCAGAAAGTGAGGATGAAGAGGATGGTGTTGAGTATTATTATCCACACATCACAGATACCAGTTCTAGAAATGCTACCGGTAATGAAGAAGGAGGGTTGGATAATACAGTTCATAATGCACCTGAACCGGGACCGAGTTCCAGTGTTGAAGCCAGTCCCACAAAGCAAAGTGGTGAAGTTGAAAAAGATTCTTCATGGCAAAGAAACAGCCCAGCCGTGCCTAATGGTGTTGCACCACAGAATCCAGCACCAGAAATTGAGGTTGAGGAATCAGTGGAGAAATCTACTCTTAACCCAGAGGCACTCACCTTTCAACCACAAGAGTCAAGGGAGAGACATGAGATCACAGCCTTTGAAGCTGAGACAACACCAGAGGCTGTTGAACCTGGAAACCCAGTTGTGGATGAAATAATTAAAGAAAATCCTCAGGCACCTGATGTAGATGAAACTCATGGAGTGGAAGGAAATGCAGAGAAATTGGAACTGAGGAGATCTACTCGAGAAAGAACCCTTCCTAAAAGACTGACATATCCATCATTAGGGAATCCTCTGGTGATAGTCATGCAGTCCTTGCTAAGTGGGTTAGATCAA
>JAMQGT020003802.1:0-21081 GCA_024447675.2 Pterophyllum scalare
TGTATGTTGTGCTGACTTACTTCGTTCAGTTACGTATTGCTAGGAAGCAGGACTTTGTGGCCCTCAGAGACAGAGTGGTTTGGGATGTTCTGCCAACACCTCGTCTGCCAGGGTAAGGATACACATCCATGCACACACACACACACACACACACACACACACACACACACTGTCATCTCCATACCTTCATCCCCGGCCTCCCGAGCCGTGTGCTCAAGCAGGAGCCCCACTAAGCTGGCTGGGGTCCAACACCAAGGTCTCTACACCTCACAGGCTGGGCAGGGGGCCTGGTAGCTCCTGTGAGTTATTCCTGGGCATAGACCTGGGTTCCACCTCTCTCTTCTCCTTTGTCTCATCCACCCTTCTCTGGCCCACGCTGGCCTCCTCTTCTCCCTTATCCCCCTCTCTGGGACCATGTGGCTGCTGCACCTGTCCTTCAACTATCAGCTTCTTCTATTGTCTTTATAATACACACAGGCACACACACACACACACACACACACACACTTAGATTTATGTACACTTGCGTATCTGTATGGCCACAAGTGTTGAGGTCACCTTCATTTACCTACATCGTTTGAGGTGTTGTAGTAGTATAAAGCACTCCAGAGCCTTGTGGATAAATTATGGAAAGATAAATTTTTCCTTGTCTGATAACTTTCCTTACAGTTCTTTTCAGCCTACACACACACACACACACACATATATATATATATATATATATATATATATATATATATATATATATATATATATATATACATATATATATATATACATATATATATATATATATATATATATATATATATATATATATATATATATATATATATATATGTTTTGATTTGCGAGAAGAGCTGAAACAATAAGTAATTTATATAATAATATGTGTTGTGTGTGTGTGTGTGTGTGTGTGTGTGTGTGTGTGTGTGTGTGTGTGTGTGTGTGTGTGTGTGTGCACTGGCTGTAGCCAACTTTACAAAGCAGTGAGGATGCTGCTCTCCAGCATTTTATCAGTCTTAATTAAATTGCCCTCGGATAATGGCAAAGCCCTTACTCATTTCACTTGTATACTTTTGGTCATACAAAGCTCAGGTAATTAATATGGAGATTTAAAAAGCCAATTGATCAATAGAACAGTTTGGGGGTTGATTGAAAACAAGAAATTAACAACCTTTCTAAATTTAGTCAGAGATGAAAAGAGATGAGCTGGGCACTCTCAAAAAGAATATACTTTCCTCCAGTAGTATGTAAGATGCACTTTAGTATTAAATCATTCATAATACCAGGAACTGATAATCTTTTTAATGGGCATGTAATGAAATGAAAACCAGCCAAATTTAAGTATTTTTTGCTCTAATAATTCTAATATAGTCAGGATTGCTTTCACTCGATGTGTTAGGCTTGAATTTTCCACTGGAGGTCACTACATGCAAACGAAATTGAGTCAGGACGTCAGAGAGCACATTTCCAAGTGATTACTACATCTCACAAACAGGATTCTTCTTTAAGTAAAACGAGAAAACGAAAGGTCGTTTGGTCTCGCAGATACAATAAAATAAGACTAAAATATATTATCCCTGGGTGAGAGACAAATGGCAGCCGCAGCATCAGGACCAGCTGCCGACCTCCCACTCTGATTCTCTTCTCACGAACATGTAAGCGATGTTTTGGGCCAAAATCACCGATGAATGTGAATATTTATTTAATATGTGTGTCTTTGCCGTAAGTCTGGCCCATGTAAGTTTCCAAAGCTGCAACTTTGAGCGTGACTACATTTATAGGTTTAAGTTGTGGTACAAAAGCGCATGCGTAGATGTTAACGCCCACTTTAGCTGCATCCATCCCAACAAACTACTAGTGTTATTAACTGTCAAATACATGCTACACTTGACTCCAGCTAATCATCACAAAGATTTCTATTCATTTTAGTTATCTTAACTGCTTTGGTTTGGTTCATTACACAGAGAAAAGCGCAGATAATGGCTTGTAAATAAACGGACTCCCCCCGTTCTGCAGGGTATTGGTACAGTCTATCGACGTCCTGCGCGGGAGCGGAAAACGTGCATCCGACTGTGCGGAAAAGGAAAAGGAGCACTTTGTTTTCTTAGTAACATATCTAATAAATTAACGATTCACGGAACCGCAGCAAATAGCCTGCTTTCTTGTAGACGTCTCTACACACCAGAGGTCAGTGGAAGGAACTGTATTGTTTGGGATTTACCGCTAAAAGCTCGCTAGCGTGTCGGTTTGTTGACGATGCGTTTCGCTTTGCTTGCATCGGTGGTGCGTGTCGAAACTGGCTTTCACTTGTTTAAAGGCAGCGGCGAGATTAGCCTGAGAGCATTCAGTGTATGTAATGCATGGGTGTTTTATCACAGTAAACGTCACTGTCATATTTGAATGAACTGTGGACTCCAGAGGATGTTGGCTGTGGTTAGGGGGAGGGGCTTTGAATGGTTTCCCTTGAGTGAAAAGATGCATCACAGCGTGGTATGTTATGATAATGTATGTTAATTTTTACTCAATTTTCCAGCTTGGTAATACGTCCAGCATGGCTCGAGATTGGAAACCCGGTGATCTGATTTTTGCCAAGATGAAGGGTTATCCACACTGGCCTGCAAGGGTAAGTGCCGGGTTTAATCATGGGCAGACAAGCAGATAAGGAAGATTATGTGCAAACACCCAAGTAAATAAACCTCAGTCATTTACAGCTGTAATTAAACACCTGCTTCTTCACCTCTCTTTGCCAGATCGATGAAGTCCCTGATGGTGCGGTGAAGCCATCCAACGTCAAGTTTCCAATTTTCTTCTTTGGCACCCATGAAACGTTAGTAACAGGCAGCTTCTCAGCTCCTTTAGTCTGTTGCATTTCACAGTGCACCTGCTCTACATGTTTCACTTGGTCTGAATGACCCAAAGAACTTAAACTGTGTGAACTAGTTGTAGATATTTACAGAGGTGTCCATGCAGTAGATGACGCATGTCACAGATTTACAAAAGTGTAGAATGATCCATCTGACCATTTCATTATATTTTTAAGTCACTTGAATGACAGTAAGTGGGTTAATGTGGTTAAGGAGGTAAATTTTGTTTATTATTTTAAAGGTTTTAGAGACCGACATGTTTTAGCAGTGTGTGTACTCACCCCACTTAATACTACACAGCTTGCAAAACTTTGGGTGATTTTAGAAAGCATTAAATATATAAACACCTTTTCCTACAGTGCATTTCTTGGCCCCAAAGACATTTTTCCATACCTCCCTAACAAAGAGAAGTACGCCAAGCCTAACAAGAGAAAAGGCTTCAACGAAGGATTGTGGGAGATCGAGAACAACCCAAAAGTAGAGCTTACTGCACCCAAGGTATGTCTTCCTTTTTCTCTCTCTCTTCTCCAAATTCCAGCATTTATCCTACAGACATCAACCTTAAGGTTGGATTGACTATACTTCAGAAACTCTGCGCCTGACTTTTTATTCTGCACCCATTTGTATTTGCTACCAAAAATAAGTGGGTAAAAGTAATCTCTAGCTACCTGAAAGCTCAAGTAAGGTTTGTTAACTGGAATAGGTTAGGTCATATTTGTTTAGCTTTAAAGATTTTAAAACATCGACATATACTTTTTAAAATGCTTTCAACTTTTGATATATAGAAATAATGGTTGGTGTGTCTCATATTTAGCTGTTTCCTGCTGCCCCAATCAGATTATCTAACATTATTGGACGTGCACAGCCCCTGTTGTTCCTGTGTTTTTTGCCCACTTGTCTCAGTTAACCAAAATTTAAATGTTTTTTTTTTTATTTGAAGCCGGTTCCCCCTCAGTCTTTTGCTGAAAAGGATTCAGACAGCAGTCCAGAAGGAGAAGAGGATTCAGACGACAAGGCGATCAAAGCCAAAGTAAGTTTTTCTGTTCTGAACCCCCATAACAGACTGTATGTCACTTCACTGCACTCACATTCTGCTTGTTAGTCCCTGTATTGTCAGCTCTTTTTTTTTTTTTTTTTGCAAGCCCTCAAGTCTTCCCCTGTCTTCCTTATAATGAATACTATATGACTGCAGACAAAGCTTTACAGAGTATTTGTTATTCTTTGATAACTGATCCAGAGATTTTTATGCCAACAGTTGTGAGTGCAGCAGACGAATACGCTAACTTTTCTCCCTTTCAAGACTCGTTTACCCCACCTCGCTGCATCCTATGCTGTGTCTTGGGTGCATTCAGGTTCCAGGAAGTGAGGCTGAGCAGGAGAATGA
Organism: Pterophyllum scalare; assembly: GCA_024447675.2. NCBI lineage: Eukaryota > Metazoa > Chordata > Actinopteri > Cichliformes > Cichlidae > Pterophyllum > Pterophyllum scalare. The sequence goes on from JAMQGT020003802.1 coordinate 4,255, forward strand.
AAATGAGAATGAGGAGGAGGAGGAGGAAGGGTCTCTGATCTCTGAGCAGGGTCATCAGAACCAGGATGTACGTACTTTGCATGTTGTGATGCTCTAAAGCGGTGCAGGTCATCCTGTTCTTTCTCCATGTGGAAAGCATGTGACACTTGGTTGTTTTAGTTAATTGGTCTGTTTTGGGTTTGTTTTTTGTTTGTTTTTTTCCCTGTTTGACTCAAAATTCTTGTTGGTGGCCACAAAGTTTTTTCGGTGCTGGATGCTTCAATTGGAGAGCCTGGTGTGGGTTTTGTTGTTTTTAATGCTTTTGAGGTGATCGCTGGTTTAGAAATGTATTCAATTATGTGAGAAAGCAGTCTCTTTGTTTTCAGTTGATAACAGAATAAGCTCAGGTAAGCACAAAGACACCAGTGAAAATGGCTGTAGATTTACCCGCTTTACCTTTGAGACCCAGCTCTTTGTGTGGCTATAACTAAAATACAGAAAGGGTGATTTTTTTTCTTCTCTTTCCACCTCTTTGAGACCGATCTGACATCATGCTGCAGCGCTTTGCCTTTCCTGCTTTTTCCTGTCCATGTAATGCATAAATCTACTTTTTGCAGTTAGTTAATGGTATTTTATTTTGCATGGCTTTCTGTGTACTTTGGAGAAAGGTAAGTCGGGACTCTTGTCTTAAATGAAAATACATTATTTTACTATGACATTGCTCCTTCTATGGCTGTAGGATGTTAATGACTCACACGTTGCGTCCCATTTCTTTACTGAATACTAATTCATACTGAAAATTTCATACCCCAGAAATCTCTGTGTTCTCATTGATAGTCACATTTTTGTGTGTGCTGGTGTGCACAATGGAAGAAGAAAATTCTTATAGCGGGAGAAAAAAACAAAATGGAATAATAAACAACCCCTCTCTGTCTGAAGTTTAATTAACAGTGAAATTCTAAAGTATGTTTTAAGGAACTTGGACACATCTGTAGTGAAAAAAACACTGATGTATTTTAAGATTCATAGGGTGTCATATTATAGTTATACACTAGATGGTGCCACTGATCCCCCAATCAAAGATGGACTGATGCTTTTTTGTTTGTTTGTTTACCTGAGAACATTTACCTGCTTATTCTCTTGTTATTGCTGTAGCTTTTCTTCTTATATTAATGGGATTACGAAGAAAGCTGGAATTTGGTGTGATTTGTGATTAAAATGATTGAACTGTCTCAAATTTTAGGACTCTGCTCAGAAAGAATCAACGGATGTACCTAAACCCAAGCGAGGAAGAAAGAAGAAGGTTAGTAATGACATCAGATGGTTTAGTTTAAGAGAAATACTACAATAGCAGTAGATTATTTGTTCTCGTTGTTTCTAAATGCTGTATTTCTTTTTTAATTTCAGACCGAAGCTGACCAGGAGAATGACAAAGATGATGCACCAGCCAGTCCTGTTAGTCCTTCAGGTAGACTGTATATCCATGCAGTTAGAAGCTTAAGTAAACCATCATTTGTTACTATGGTAATAAGTCAGATTCTCAAAGACAAGAGATGGAAATACAGCCTGTAATCAGTATGATACATACATAAAGCTTACTGGCATCCATTAATGATGGGCACTGGACATCTCTTCTTCATAACTTCTGCATATAATCAAAATAATTTATTGCTGTGTGTGTCTATCTATCTGTCTGTATTCATGTGATTTAGGTGGAGAGGGCCCTAAACGAAGAGGCAGGAAGCCCAAAAGTGAGAAGTTGCTTTTGCTTCAGCAGCAGGAGCAGCAAGGCTCTGGCAGTGAAATGTAACTACGTGATTATGAACAGACACTGTGCAAAATCCATACAGACACAAAATATTGATATTTTTTGTGCCCTAAAACTTTTTGTGACCCTAAAACTGTGATTTCACTGATCGTTAAAAGCCACACCAGCCCAGCGTTGATGCAGCAGATGCATTTTTCTCCCTCATTTTAGGGAGACCGGTGAATCAGACAAAAAGCGAAAGAGGGCAACAGAGGACAAGTCCCAAAGTGGAGAGGAGGAGAAGAGGAGGAAGAAGGAAGATGGTAAAGGAAAGGACTCAGAGGTGAAGGAGCCCGAAACTAAGAAGAAGAAGACCAAGGATGACAGTACCTCTGGCTCTGACGATGAAGAGGTAATTGTCCATTCCTCACATATATCTATACCGCTAATGTCTCCCATTGTGCCATCATTGTTTCTAATAGAGATATCATAGTAAACATATACCTGATTTGGGTCTTTCTTAATCTCAGAAAAATAAGGGCATAAAGAAACAGCAAAACGCAGACATGGACAAAGATGTGCGGCGGCGGAAAACGGATGAATTGAGAGAGTAAGTTTATACACATCAGAAGCTCAGAGCAACAGTTGACCCAATAGTCAAGTGTTCAGGGTACGTACCACATAAAAATACTCACAGTATCACTTGGTTTGTATATAACTTGTTACACAATAGGAGTGGGTAGACTTTTGTCTGAGAACGTGGGTGATTTTTATTAGCAAATTAGAGAGCACAGGAGGGGAGGAAGAGAGAGTTAATGAAAATGTAATCATGTGCTTCTTAATCCTGGATAGAGGTGTAACAAGGTGTGCATAATGTTGTTCTTTTAGACCAGGTCGAGATGATGAGAAGAAAAATGAAGAGAGGACAGGAGCCAAGAAAAAAGGTAATTTCCAAAAGAAGTCAAGTCAGTGTTGGTCATTTACTTTAACCATCAGTTTCAGCTGATTAAAACATATTTTCTTGGGACAAGTTAAAAGTACATTGTAAGCATAAACAGATTTTTGTAGTCACCCAAAAATATATTTTTTATTTACATTTCAGTAAAGTTTTGTTTAAAGTTATTTAAGAGTAATCATGTTGTCTTTCTTCACTCAGAAATGTCAACTGACTTGAAACTCCAGAGACTGCACAGTGAAATCAAAATTTCACTGAAAATCGACAACCCTGTAAGTTCACCATCACTCAGATCTTAAGCTTATACATATTCCTCTTCTGACAACTTTATGAATTTATACTTTTCCTGCACTGAGCTGACAAAGACAAAAGGTTTGAGATTGTTATGATGTTTCATCTAAATGAAAACAGCTAAACCTCAATCTAAAAATACTTCTCAAAAAAATCAAAGGAACACTGAAAACACATCAGATTTCAATGGGGAAAAAAAAATTATGCCAGATAGCAAGACTGATATGGACTGGGTAATGTGTTAGTAATGAAATGATGCCACAGTGATTATCAACCTGCAGAGGGCCGAATTCAAAGACACCCTGAAAGTCAAAGTGAGAAAATGATGTGGCAGGCTAGTCTATTTTGCCAAAATTTAATTGCAGCAACTCTGAATGGTACTCAGTAGTTTGTATGACTCCCGCATGCTTGTATGCATGCCTGACAACTTTGGGGCATGCTCCTAATGAGATAATGGATGGTGTCCTGGGGGGATCTCCTCCAAGATCTGGACCAGGGCATCACTGAGCTCCTGGACAGGCTGAGGTGCAACCTGGCAGCGTCAGATGGACTGAAACATAAAGTCCCAGAGGTCTTCTTTTAGATTTAGATCAGCTGAGTGTCATGGTTAGTCAATGGTATCAATTCCTTAATCCTCCCAAGAACTGCCTACATATTCTCGCCACATGAGGCTGGGCCTTGTCATGCTCCAGGAGGAACCCAGGATCCACTGCACCAGTGCAGAGTCTGGCATTGGGTCCAAGGATTTCACCCCGATACCTATTGGCAGTCAGGGTGCCGTTGCCAAGCCTGTTGAGGTCTGTGCGTCCCTCCATGGATGTGTCTTCCCAGACCATCACTGACCCACCAATAAACCGGTCATGCTGAACAATGTTACTGTAGCATCCCTGGCTGAATGATGGGTCTCTTAAACTGATGGTTCACAAAAAGATATAGTTCACTGAAACTTTTCAGTGAACACACCTCTCTTAAGGAGCTAGGGACAACCAAAACAAAATATTACCACCCTAATCTGCACAACATTAAATCTGAGCTTTTAAACGTGCCTCCTTTAGTATCTCAACTACTATATAACATATCAAAATTAGGCTCTGTCACCGGGAAATAAAAATACAATTATGACAAAACTTCAGCACACCCAGTTCACTATAATAGGTCACTAGCTTACAGCTTCTCAATACTCTACAGATAAACTCTGTCAAACAGCATGATTCCATGTAACTTATTACATGAAAATAAACATGGACAAACCTGGTGTCACTGTCAGCCAGGTACTTAGTAACATGGACAAAATTCACATTTTCTGCTTAAGGCACACTGTGTCAGAACCGTGTCACTATTGGGCACTTCTCCTCAGGTTTAATCCTCATGGATTAAACGTGACATATTTGTAAAATTAATATATGTGAAAATACTGCTCAAATATGTCAGAACTTTTTAAAGGTCATTTACAGTTTCTCCACAGCTTCTCACATCTGTCACATGTGCCCAGGGTGAACCTGCTCTCATCTGTGAAAAGCACAGGGCACCAGTAGAGGACCTTCCAATTTTGGTCTTCTGTGGCAAATGCCAATCAGGCTTCACAATGCCAGGCAGTGAGCACAGGGTCTGCTAGAGGATGTCAGGCCCCTGAGGCCACCCATCATGAAGTCTGTTTCTGATTGTTTGGTCAGAGACAGTCATACCAGTGACCTGCTGGAGGTCATTTTGTAGGGCTCTGGCAGTGCTCACCCTGTTCCTCCTTGCACAAAGGAGCAGATACTGCCCCTGCTGATGGGTTAAGGACCTTCTGCGGCCCTGTCCAGCTCCTCTGATAGTAACTGACTACCTCCTTGAATCTCCTCCATGTTCTTGAGACTGTGCTGGGAGACACAACAAACCTTCTGCCAATGTGGCATGTATTGATGTGACATCCTGGGGGAGTTGGACTTACCTGTGCAACCTCTGTAGGGTCCAGGTATTGCCTCATGTTACCAGTAGTGACACTGACCCTAGCCAGATTCAAAACTAGTTAAAGAACAGTCAGAAAAGATGAGGAGAGGAAAAATGTGATTGGCCTCCACCTGTAAAACTATTCCTGTTTTGATGCTATACTCTGATTAAAAAGTGTTCCTTTAATTTTTTTTTTAGGCAGTGTATTTTACCATAGTCACATACTTTTCTCGTCATGGTTTTATTGGAGTATTTAAAGTATACCAGAATGATTACTATTGTCATAATATTGTGTTTTATTGACAAAAATGTGGGTATCTTAAGGTGGATTACCCTGTTAATCCATCCTTTTTGTTAATGCACTCCATGCATTATTCAGTCACTGGGGGCTCAGATCTGCACATGAGCGAACTTTTATTTTCTTTTTCTTCTTTCCATGCCACCTTTATCCTTGGCCCTCCTTGCCCTTAACTCACTAGGATGTGAAGAAGTGCTTGGATGCATTAGATGAGATTGGCGCCCTTCAGGTCACAACCCAGCACCTACAGAAACACAGCGAACTTATCGCGACGCTCAAAAAGGTAACAACATCAAGCATCTCATCTCATTTTGGGTCCATCGTGCATCAGCGTCCAAGTCATTTGTTGAATGGTAATGCCTTCCTTCTTTATTCATGTTCTAGATTCGCAGATTCAAAGCCAGCCAGGATATCATGGACAAGGCCACCATGCTGTACAACAAGTTTAAGACCATGTTTCTGGTTGGAGAGGGTGACTGTGTGCTCAGCCAGGTGCTCAACAAGTCTTTAGCTGAACAACGGCAGCATGAAGAAGCAAAAAAAGGAGCACTGAAGCGAGTTGAACAAGCCAAAGAAAATAACTCAGGTACAGGTCATGCTCTCTTCATGCTCTCTTTAAGCTGACTGTTTGTATTGTTTGAAAACTCAAGTCAGAAATGCTCTCTAGTTCTGTTTTATGTAGAGGTGTGGGTTGTTTTTTTGTCTTGATCAGTTTTTCACATTTGTATTTAGAAGTTGTTTGTGTGAGTAAACAGCATGTGGTAAAAGCAAAAGGCTGCAGAAACATAACAAATCCATCACATATAGCGGGAACATCATGAGTTTCCAGGTCAGTAGTTTTGGTATTTTTTTGGGTCATCCAGCCAAGTCTACCATAAAGAGAAGTCTTTGTGAGAGAAAATTAAAAGTTCAAATGGTTCCAGGATGGGGAAAAACCTTGGAACAACTTGTGACCAAAGCCCACTGTAAAACAAGGTGGAGGTGGGATGACAAATGGTTTCCAATAGCTCCAAGCCAGTAGTGTTAATATTAAAGAATACAGAAGCAGTTGGATAAATTTGAAGTGTGTAGTTCCAGCTGAAATAGGGTCTGGCACAATCATGAATGAAGTGGAAGTGGAAATTCGGAAATGCTTTAATGGAGTTTTTTTTTTCTTTTCTCAGTTGCATCTAAAGATGACATTTTTCCTAAAATTGGAAGACTGAGTACAAATGGCAAAAATGTTCCATTAAAGCAGAGTTTCAACATATTTATCATAACTATAACTTGAATATCTTTGGGTGAAAAACTAAAAGAATATTTCATTGTCCAAAAGTAGCTGCCTGTTCTTTTTTGCTAATGTTTCTTTACCATGCTATTAATTTTACTAATTAATGTAATAATGTGGGGAAGTAGCTAAACTTCCATCAGCTTCATCAGTATTTGGGAAAGTGCAGTCATTTTTTTGTGTGATTGCTTTTACTGCTTTCATTTTAGCATTGTTGTGTTGGGTGGGAGATGTGCGCAACTCTTTATTAAGATGGACCACAAAAATCATCACTGCATGATCGAACCTGTAGCATTTCACTAACTGTCATTCCTCCCTTGGAGAGTATTTCTCTTACCTTTCTCCTCTGCTTAAGAAACCTTTTATGTCTCTTAATCATCCTTCCCTCTCCTAACAGTTCATTTAAAATCTTTCATAAGGGCTAAGATGTTTTATGAATAACTTTGATCTTAATCTTAAAGGGTTGATTCAGTTAAAATATGATACTAAGAATTCTGACACCAGCAACTCCTTGTACGGTGATGCTTCATGTATGGCCCTTGGAGCTTGTGTCATATTAGAAAATCTGCCTGAGGTATTGATTATTTAAGGTTCTCTTTTTGTAGTTGAGTTGTTTTGTATTTGCTGCTTGTTTCAGCTTAACATTTTGAGCCAAAGAGGCCACGACTCAGGCGATATTTTAATTAAAATACCTGCAGTATTTTAATGGTTCTTTTTCTGACGCTGCTGCTCTAGATCCCTGGCCTTCTCTGAGCCCCAGCCTGTAGTGATGGGGGTAATTACAGTGCAGATGTAGGTTAGAGATCAATGAGTTATTTTGATGACATTGTTATTAACCACATGGCAAAAAGATTTAACAGTCAGAGGGTTAGGTCAGGGGATAAAGTTGCATTAAGGACTCTCTGCTGATTATTATAAATTCATTATGAACTACTAACACACTTAAAAATAGCAACCAGTGAACAGAGACATTGATGCTCTGCTATCAGGTTTTTTCTCCCCTTCCCAGAGGACGTCACAGGATCAATGTGGTTTGCATCCTGGTTTGCAGAAACACTGACTGTAATTACCACATCCTTGCTTGAAAATACAGTACTACTATCAAAATCTATCTTTATGAAAGGCCTTCTTCTTTTAAAGTGCAAAGCATTCCAAATAGATAGAAAATCGTATTTATACTGGCAAGGTCCGGACCGGTCATGTGCCATCACATGCTTCTGTGAGCTCTCCTAGCTGTCACGGCTTAGGTTGTGTAGTGATGATTGTGTTTGACTCAGCCTGTGTGTCTCTTGCCAAAAGACAAAGTAACAAATGGTGATGTCAGCCCCGAAGAGAAGAAGCAGGAGACGGAGAGAGAGAAGCTTCCCGAAGATGCTTCAGCAGGAGAGAATCACAGGTAGCTTAGAAAACACAGTGCATGATTATGATGGCCTCACACCCATAATGGCCTCAGCAGAAACTGTGTCAGTGTAAATCAGTTTAACCCATTAGTGCTGGTTATATAACGCATACACATAATGTATATATAGTTTTCAGGGCAGTGGCGTGCATGTTTCAGGAACAAATCCTTTAAAAGAATATATGTCAGTAGTTAAATAACAGATTTTTCTCTGTGGTCCATTATATAATATGATCATCTTTGCAGGTGCGGTGTGTTATCTGCCCACTCTCACCTCCTCTGTGAGAGTCAAACATGTCAGAAAATAAATTAAGGAAATTTTGTAGAATACTGTTAAGACTTTAAATGTTATTTTTATGTGGTGATTAAATGAAATTTTCTTATTTTCTATGACAGTTAAGTCCCTTGGCTGTTGATTCCTGCTCATGCCCTTATGTATTTGAAAACACATTAGGGTTTATAGTTCAATTTTAAGAAGAGGCATTTATTAGGGAATATCTAACAGATATTTTATGTTTAAAGGGACTTGTGATTTTAAAAAAAAAAGATCAGTAAAGTATAACATTGCAGCTCAATCTGTCAAATACACTGCTCAGAAACTTAAGCAAACCCCTGATCATCACAATATGACACAAATGCAATAACCCCCCCCAAAAGGGATGGGTTTGCTCTCTCCATCCTTACTGGTTCTTCTCTAGATTTGCGTTTTTGTTAGTGTCCTTGTCATTGCTGGTAGCATGAGATGTACCTACAGCCCATTCAGGTTGCACAATTTGCTGTCTCCCAGCACAGTCTCAAGACTGTGGAGGAGAGCCCAGCATAGCGTAGCAGGGCACCAGCCCAGCATCAGTACTAGTTTCTGCTTCTTTGTGCAAGGAGGAACAAGAGGAGCAATGCCAGAGCCTGAAAATGAAAATGACCTCCATTGGGCTACTTGTGTGCATATGTCTGACCAGACTGTCAGAATCCACTAATTGAGGGCCCAACATACTTTAGTAGGACCTGTGCTCACAGCCCCAGCACCTTGCAGCTTGATTGGTTCAAAGATGAGAGCACTGAGCACATGAGACAGATGTGAAAGAATCTAAAGATGATGCAATGAACATTACGCTACCTGCAACATCATCCAGTATGACTGGTTTGACAGTAGGTCAGTGATTGTCTGGGAAGGCATATCCTTGGAAGGTTAGACCTCCATGTTAGTCAGCGGTATCCTGACTGGTGTAGGGCACAGGGATGAAATCCGACCCATTTTCAGACCTTACGCTGATGCAGTCCAGGATTCTCTTAGTGCAGGACAATGCCAAGCCTCATGTGGCCAGAGTGTGCAGGTAGTCCCTGGATGATGAAGGCATTGAGGATCAATTAACTAACTGTTATTTTAAGGTCATTTAATGGGTTTTACTGAAAATAAGGAATTATAAAATGTTAACCTTTAACCCTGTGCATTTGTTTTTTTAACTGTAGTGCGCCAAAAACTCAAGAGGAGTCCACTTGAGTGTCCCGCTGGCCGAAAGATAAAAGATTTGCTGCTGTACTTAAACTGGACTGATCACCAGGATCTCCTGTCCAGTTCATGACTGATGACCACTGGTTTCCAGTTTGATAGTTTTTGTCTGCATTGCTGCTGATAGTTTTCATCAGCCCACCCCCAGGATCATGACTGATGGCATATTCTATTTTTTTTATACTTTCTGTAACCTTTAACTTCTAGACACCTTATGCTTAGACGCATCTGTTGAATATTAGTAATGACACAACTTGCAAATCTGCGACATTGAACTTGTCAAACTGTAATGAGCACGAGAGAGTGTGAGAACCATTCGGTCCCTTTTTTCAGGTGGTGGATATGGTTTTGATTGTTCGAACATTTACCCAATAAACAGACTGATCTCGGCCTCACGGATTATGTGAAGTACAGATGATATCTGTAGTTAGAAGCACCTTCAATATGTCTAATAGCAATAGTTGTGTTAACATTCTCTAAAGCACGTTTCATAAATGTCCACTTCAGATGCATAAATACCTAACTGTGGAGTTTGCCAAAGTTTCTTACAAAGGATATTCTTTTATTTCCAGCCATGTTCAATGCCTGTTTTATGTTTTTGTTTTTTAACACAGATGTAAATAAGATTATTTTTGTGCCTGTCTGACAACCTGTTTCAGCATCCAATAATAAAGTGGTAGCTGTAGTACAATTTTTGTCTTTAAAGCTCATATTGATAGCACATATACTGTGTGATGATATCAAAGAATAGTCCACTTTCTGTTATCTGGATTTTTCTTTGATTCTTCTTTGCCTGTTTAACCATAGCGGTTATTGTAGGTCATGCTGCTGTTTCTGTAGTTATCTGTTGTTGCAATAAAAAAAATAAATGTGTTGAACGTGGACTAACTGGCTTGATTCTGAAGGTATCTGTGTAAACCAATGGACATATTAGCAGCTTGTGTTTGACCAAGTGGTTAAGAGTATTTCAGTTTCTTGAAATGCATAGATTTCTATCATGTGTGGTACTGTGCAAAAGTCTCGAGCCACCCTCATTTCTTAATATTGTGTTAGGAAAAGGGCAAATAATTGCACTGATTTATCGAAACATATGCAAACATTACTTTTTTGACATTTCGCTAACTCCTCTTCATTGGAGGGTAAAGCAAAATGTCAAAGTAACTTAAAGGGCCAAATTGTCTTATATTTTTGACATCAAATCGCGGGCTGGAAATAGGGGCGGGGCTGGAAGTGGCCTGCGGGCCAGGAGTTTGAGACCGCTGATTGGATTCATCACTCTATAAGACGTGTCGCCCTCATTGATATAAAGTAGATGAAAAGAAGTTAAATAAGCTTTACAAATGTGCACCAATCAGGGCTTGGACCAGTGTCAGACCAGATCAAACCACAAAGCAGTACAGTTAAAGCAGGTTAACTATTCAGATGCTTTTAATGAACTCCTTCGAAAAGCTTTTTTGTGCATTAAAAAAAAAAAAAAAGAGTGACTTTACAGAAAAATATGTATAAGGTGCTTAACATTAAACTGACCATGCTGCTGTTAACTGTTACATCTCAGTTTTTCAGTAAATGTTACTGCTTAATTCAAAGAGGAAACTCAAAACAAAGTTTTGATGCACTTTTCCAAGTATCAAAACATTTCCTTCCGAAACATAAATCATGTAACTGTACTGTACAGCAATGAATCATGAGAATCATTAATTAAAGGCACCCCGGTCCACATAGGGATAGGCCAAGAAGTCTCCCAGTTTATTGCCTTGAGCGTCATAGTGCAGCATCCGGAAGCATTTGTCACAAAAGAGACATGGGTCACTTGGAGCAAGCTGATCACTGGTGGTGTACCATCTAGAAAGATATGAGATGGGAGATGAGTGATCAGCCTTTAAAAAAAAAAAAAACCCACAAAGTTTCCACTGTTTCTGCAGCTCCTGAAGTTTCCTTACCTGCCAATGAAGACATGGCAAACAGAACACCTCTGGGTGATGACTCTGTGCTTATGCGTGAGGAGTGGGTACAGCTTCTTGTCCAGACAGTCGTTCTTGTGGACCAGTCTGTAATGGGTAAAGAGCGAGGAAGAAGATGACATTCTCAGAGGCTGAGAGTGGTAAGCACACAGATTTGTCTCACATTCGTGAGATCAGGAGCTGCTTTCATGTGCGGTCACCCTGCTTACGCCAGCGACACAGAACCGCACAGACAACTACGCATCCATTAGTCTTGTGAGAGATGTTAAATCCTGTTTGACAATGCATCCCACTGTCAGACAGGACTATCAGCTGCATCTTGTCACAGCTTTCAAATTCAGCTCTTGTAATATAGTAGTAATCAGTTTATTAGTTTAAGGTTCATTAAGCACAGCGTTTGATGTTAGCTCTAACCAGACAAGCATGAGCATTTCTTATTCATGTCAAGCATCTGATTCACGAGTAGCTGAGCTAAGTTAAAATAACCCTATTTTGCTGCATAGCATCAATCTGAGAACAAGAACTTTAGACAATAATAGATTAGAGGATGAACTGAACTGTTCAGGTTAACGTTCACTGGGCAAAACACGTCAATGTTGTAATAGAAAGGTCAGGTTTATTCTGTGTGTGTGTTTCACGTTGGCACAGCAGCAATAAAAAGAAATAAAAATTAGCTAACTAATTGGCTATAAATACACCAGTCAGAGGTCAACCTCATCATGTTTAGATGTGTTAGGGGATCACCCAGTGGTCGCAACTCCAGTTAGGTCCATAAATATGTGGACAATGACGCAGTCTTTGTAATTTTGCATCTGTGCACCATCGCAGTGGATTTTAAAATCAAACAATCTACATGAGACCAAAGCGCAGACTTTCAACTTTAAGTCAGCGGGTACAAAAGAAGTATTATCTGTTTAGGAATTAGAGACAATCTTATGAAAAAAGCAATTTTCAATAATTTTGGACATAAAATTTATTGTTGTTTCAGTCTATTTGTTGGATTTGTTAACTGATGCATTTTATCTAAATCTGGCAATCAATTAAAAATGGGTCAAAAGAGGTTAGGTCTGTTATCTCACACCAACAAGGCCCTGGGTTCAGCTTTATTTCAGTGATTAGGATTTACTCTCATTTCTATGCACAGTCTCCTGTTTTCCCCTGACAGGCCTAAGCATTGTTGACATTTTAAACTTGACTAAACTTACATCCTCAAGTTCCTGTTATCCCTAAGCCTGAGGGACAGTCTGACCAGCTTGTCATTTAATTTTAATTTAATTTTAATTTAACCTTCAGGGAATTTAACCTTCAGGGAATCTAGTTTCATTATTGCTGAATTAATTCATTTTAAAAACAGCTGCAGTTTAATTGTTGGTGAAGGGAGGAGCAGATGTATAACACAATCCTTCTGCCATTTGTTTTGGTTAAGAGCCACACACAGTATATGACATAGGTGTAATCAGAGTGTGTGACAGTAAGAGTCATACCTAATTCTGAGTAAGAGGTGGTTGTTGGATCAAAGAACTGAGCAGATGCTGAACAACAACGAGAAGCACTAACCTGACATCTGTGATGATGACCAGATGTTCACAGTCTCCTTGATGACAGTAAAGGTACGGGAATCCCACTTTCACTTTCAGATCCACCAAAAGTGTGTCCTCCATCTTGGCCTGGCTGTAGGGTGGGAAGTTATGGGACTGAGCCCATTCAATTGTAGTCCTGTATAAAGCACCAGGAGATCGGACCAGATCAGATATCCTTTATTCATACAAAAGTTGCTAAATTCCCTTCTTATCGCAGTTTAAAAAATAAGTTAAATACAACAAACATGTAACCAATTGCTTATATACATAGAATGGTTCGTAGCTTCATAAAATAAAACACAACAAAACAAATACCATCCATCCACTTCTGTTTATCCTGTTCAGGGTCGCGGGGGGGCAGGAGCCTATCCCAGCTACCATAGGGTGAGAGGCCGAGTACACCCTGTACAGGTTGCCAGCCTGTCGCAGGGCCGACACAGAGAGACAGACGACCATTCACACTCACATTCATACCTATGGACAATTTAGATTGGCCAATTAACCTAACCCCAGTAAGTGCATGTCTTTGGACTGTGGGAGGAAACCGGAGTACCCGGAGGAAACCCACGCAGACACAGGGAGAAAATGCAAACTCCACACAGAGAGAGGGCGGGGCCTGGGCCAAGGTGGAATCGAACCCAGGCCTTCCAGATGGTATTCTAAATGTGAGGCAGCAGTGCTAACCACCGTGCTGCCAAAAAGTCAAAAACGAAAAAATTTCAGGGGAGATACACTTCTGAAAGAAAATTATGCAATACTTCATATATCCTACTGTCATCAGTTTTCTCAAAAAAAGTATTATGGGGGATGTTTTTAAATGTTTTTTTGAGCATTATTTTTTCCCATTATCTAGAAAACTATTTGAGGTCGGTCCTATAGGTACTATGGCTCTATGAATATGTACTTTCAGGAATGCCCATATTAGGAAAATGAGATAAAACACCATCATGAATTTTCTGTTTTCCACCTGATTTGGAGAATATATTTAGAGAGTATTATGCACCTTATACAGTGGGTACAGAAAGTATTCAGACCACTTTAAATTTTTCACTCTTTGTTTCATTGCAGCCATTTGCTAAAATCAAAAAAAAATTTTTTTATTTCTCATTAATGTACACTCAGCACCCCATCTTGACAGAAAAAAACAGAAATGTAGAAAATTTTGCAAATTTATTAAAAAAGAAAAACTGAAATATGACATGGTCCTAAGTATTCAGACCCTTTGCTCAGTATTGAGTAGAAGCACCCTTTTGAACTAGTACAGCCATGAGTCTTCTTGACTTACGGTACAAACCATCTTCTGCTATCTAGTTGAGGTATGGCCAGGGACTCTTTGGGGTCCGGGCGATGCCAAAGCGTATGAACGGACGCAGTACGAAGGCTGTATGTATACAAAACACGGCGATAGCGGAGGATTTCAGGCTTCCAAAAGTCCCTGAGGTCACCGGGAAAAGTCGCTACATTTGTCACGAGTCGCTTTTAGGAAAAAGTCGCCAGCGGGGTCTGAAAAGCCGCCAAATCTAGCACAAAGTTGCTAAGTTGGCAACACTGCCATGCTGTCGCTTCCTGCACGATTTACGGGTGAAGCGATGAGGGAGAGAGGCAGAGCAGTGTGAAGTTCTGCAGAGACAAACAAGTATGATTGTAACGGGACTATATCGATATAAACGGTATTGTCTCATCTTATATCGCATATGAAGATATTTATTAAAAACTCGATATCGCCCAGCCCTACTGTCTTATTATGTTTACAGTTCATTTGCTTATGCTGCGTTTTATTTCCAAACAGAAGAGACACAGTGAGGGCAGCGGATAGCTGCTTTGATGGCTAACACTGTGCAGGGTGAGATGAAAAGATGCTCTACTCTGAAAAATAAGAGGAGTTTGTAATAAACAATATCCTGAATAATCTCAAAGTGCCTAGTAAGTGACTTATTGCTGGCTATGGTATAATCAACCCAAGACAGTAACAAAAGTAAACAAAATAAGCAATATGAACACATGAGTGCATCAGTGCAAGCCTTGTCTACATTAACTTGATGATTTCCTTTGGTCAAAGAAATAAAAGGCCTGCTTCTAATATCAGCCTCTTCAGATTTAGGCCCGCTGCCTTCTGCAGCCGAAGGTCCCAGCCAAAAAATACATCATATGCCCAGGGTTACACTTTAAACTTCCCAAACAGAAGCTACTTACGCACTGATGTCCTGGCACTCAGGAAATCGCATGTCATTATAGAAAATGCCTTCAAAGAAGAAGAAAGCTGACTTGTAATGATCCTGAAACAGAGCACATCAAAAAAATTTCTCTAGGTTATGCGAGTTGGTCACACAGCAGGGACATTTCTTACATGTATGAGAGTCTAGTCACACTAAATGTACAGAAACAGGGATGTTTAGATACAGAACGTGGCAATATAATTCTGTTCAGGTCCCGCAGAGCGCTTCTGATGTGTGCCTACCTTGCTGATGAATTCCGGCACCACGTCGGGGGCGTTGCTGAACTCCCCGCACACTTGCAAGTCACTGACACAGCAAATGGCATCCCTGAGCTCTGCCAAGCTGTGGGACCCCGTCATCAGCAGTGTCATGTGGGGTCTGATGTAGTTAAACTGCAGGAAATGGACAGTGGAACATGATATTCAAGAACAACCTGCAGGACTGTGACTTCTTTTTTTTTCTTCCTTTTTTTTTTTTTTTACAGTTTTGAGAAAAAAAGATTAATCCTTACTTTGTCAAAAACAGCTGGGTAGTAGACATTGATGGTTATAATGACCTCTCCTTCAGGGACCATGGCACTCACCGTATCTGGTTTTCTGCCAACCGTTAAACGCTCCTGAATAATAAGAGAGAGAACCAAGCCTAACATTTAGATACAAGATGAAAGGTTGAACCAGAAATGTCTGGCACCACCACTGTTACGCTGTGATACCCCCCATGGATAATACATGCTATCTAGTAACAGTAAATGAAAGGGTTAATTATCTGATCTCATTACAAAATTAATCACACCAGTTCACCCACCAGTTCGTCAGCATAGAGATCATGTCTGTTCTTTTTCACTTTTTTAAGAGAAGCCCTGTGATCTTGCCTCTCCTTCCTTTGCCTGTTTAAAAAAAAAAACATTTGAAATTGCATCATGCCACTGATGAATATTTGACAGATTCTTAATATGTATTAACTGATTAAAGGTCATACACTAGTGTTCTTAATGTTGCGTCTGGAGGTACAACTTCCGTGTCGGGCTGCTGATCTTCAGGATGGCAACGAAGTGAATCAGTGCTTAAAAGGAAAGAATAAAAAGAATACTGACTGAAGAATAATGATTATTTCTGGTAAAAAGAACACATTATCTTAACAGAGTAATCAAATGAGAGATGAGCCGGTATCAGAGTTGACAGGACTTCTTTTGACCTTTTGTTTTATAATGCCACTATTTTACTTGCGGCTCAGTTCTTGCAAGAAAATGAGAAGAGTTGAAAATTAGTGCCTAATTTTGTGTCCCATATATAATTCTTTTAATGTATTATGGACTATTTGCCACAGCAGAAAATATTCTAATCACAGGCTGACATAACAATTCGTCCTTTACTAGCATGACATACTGCAGTTCGCACTGAGGCCGAGCTAACTGTGAAATTTCTGATCTGAAACTAATCTTTGCAACGACAATTTAGTCATATCTGTGTTAATGTTTTGCTTTTTATTTCATTTTTGTTGTTCGTACGCATTATTTTGAAAGTGTTGTAGAAACTAATGTTACAGAGGTTCTCTGCGTAAGTGTGTTTACTGTCATTTGTTTTGGGACAAACTGGATTCCGTTCAAACATACATGGCGATTACACTTTATGTAATTTAACTTAAGAAGTAACATTTCTGGAGCAATACGTAACTGAACGAAGTAAATAGGGGTAT
>JAMQGT020003803.1:0-11285 GCA_024447675.2 Pterophyllum scalare
AACAGAAGCGCAAAGCCCGAAGTTCATCATCTTTGAAAGTTTTGTGCTTTCTTGTTTTTGTTGGCGTTCAGACGTACAGCCAGGGGGCTGATTTTTTTTTTTAACCTAAAAACACTAGGTCTCAGACGTAATGGAAGTCCCCAAAATAGCTGTGATACATAAAGAAAACCAAGTGTAAACTTAAACAAATGGGAAAACATGCCCCATATGGGTTGAGATGGAGAAACAGTCCTGTGACCCTCAATTTTTATCATTCGTAATTGGAGCATCTCTACCTTTTTCCATAAATCGGACAATCACTAACCCAGTAGTTAATGACTCTATTAGAATTTATTCACAATTTAGGGAATACTTTGGCCTTCGAAACATGAACCTTTCTAATTCAGTAGCATCAAATGCTTTTTTCCTCCTTCGATGCAAGATGCCACTTTTAATATTTGGCTCAAAAAAGGCCTGAAGTATTTTAAAGATCTTTTTATTGAAGACAAGTTTGTCTCTTTCGCACAGCTGTCTTCTAAATTTAATCTCCCCACTCCCCCCCCTTTTTTAGGCACCTACAAGTTAGGCATTATGTTTCATGTTCCATTTCATGGTTCCCAGATAAACCAGACAATAATATAACTGACGAACAGATATCATTTAACCCAACTAAGAAAAGAGCAATTTCTGCCATCTTGAGACTGATTTCCCGTTTGCATTTCCCTCACATCCCTGCAGTAAAATTAGCTTGGGAGCAAGATTTGCAAATCACCATCAGTGATACAGTTTGGGCTAAAGTATTAAAGAGAATTCACTCCTCTTCCATGTGTACAAGACACACACTTATTCAATTTAAAGTTGTTCACTGGATGCACTTTCATAAATCTAAAGTGGCTAAGATTTATCCAGAAGTAGATCCAACCTGTGATAGATGTAAATCTGAAGAAGCCACTCTGAGTCACATGTTCTGGGCCTGTCCTAAAATACAAGAATTTTGGGGAGGTGTTTGTGAGGCCCTTTCTGCTGTTCCTTCAGTTAAATTGAACCTAAATCCAACTATGTTGCTTTTTGGGGTTGTTCCTGAGGGGCTGATATCACCTGTTGGGGGACACAGGGTGATCGCCTTTTCAACTTTGTTGGCATGCCGTCTGAGCCTTCTGGGGCGGAGGGACGCTGCCCCACCCACAGTAACACACTGGATTAGGGATGTGTTAGCTAACTTAAAACTGGAGAAAATCAGATGTGTAATGAGAGGCTCGGAAAAGACATTCTATCAGATTTGGAGATCTTTCCTTTAATCAACCCTCAACACAGGTTCAGGAATAGGGTTCTTTTTTTTAGTTACACAGATCGATCTGGTATTATTCATCAGGATATACTGTTTAACACTCTTTGCATAGTACTTCATGACAGTGAGGACTGGGTTTGTTCATTATTAGGGTGTGTTTTTTTTTTATTATTACTATTATTATTACCTTTTTTTTTTCTCCCATGGGTATTTCTTTTACATTTGTATCTTTGTTAAGTGTTTTTGAAATGTAAATTTTTCAATAAATATATCAAACACTGAAACAAATGGGGGAATAAATATTAGCCGTGATCATTTATATACTGAGGAAAACTGAGATGAAACTTTACATATTTGTGAAGGGGGAAAGTATGTGAAACCTTGCTTTTGCTCTGGTATGACCTGGGCTTATGTGCAGCAATAACTGCCTCTTAGTTTCTTATCTTAGTTTGTGGTAGTCAGTCCTATGAACTTTTGCCCATTTCTCAATACAAAACAAATGTCAACTCTGGGATGTTTTAAGGTTTTCTGACATGAACTGATGGCTTCAGGTCTTTTTCCAACATTTTTATTGGTTTACAGGCAAGATTTTAATTGGCCACCCCAATACGTTATATTTATTCCTCTTTGGTTACTTGTGTGCTCAGAGTTGCCTTTTTGCAGCAGGACCCAGCAAACTCCAACTCTTGGCTCCAGTGCAGAAAAACAGGCCCAGACTATGACACCACCACCATGTTTTGAAAATGGAACAAAAATTCTTATACTGGATGCAATGTTTTTCTTTCCTGTGCTTCTTAAAAAAAAAGAAAAAAAGGTCTCATTTGTCCCCAAAACAGTGTTGAATGAGGTTTCTGGGTTGTCTACCCAATCTTTAACAAGCTGCACCAGGGCAGCAGTGTACTTTTCAGAGAGAAGATGCACATAATTAACTGTCAGTGTGAACATGGACATTAGCCACTGTGAGAGAGTCTTTTGGCTTTTTGGAAGACACCCTGGGTTCCTTTGTGAACTCCCATCCATCGGCCCCAGTGTTGGTGTGATCTTTGCTGGTTGATCCTGGAAGGTAAGAGTGATCTTGAATTTCCTTCATTTGCACATAGTCTGTAATTTAGTGGCATTCAAACTGATTATTAATTCAGGTTTTAATAACCTCTTTTCCCAGCCAAATGAGAATACTTTTTTCCTGAGCTCCCCAGATACCATCTTTGTACTTTGATACATTTCCCCAAATTTGTGTTGTTAAGATCACAGTTTGAGAGATGAAAGTAAAACAGAGTTATACTCTTACCAGATTGTATTTAATTTAAAAAAAAGAGCTCCAGTTTTCTCTTCATGCTGTTCCTTGTCACAGATGTCATGTGAAGCTCAGTGAATATGTGCCTGAATCTGCGGCTGCTGTCTTTTTGAATGCCTTTTAGTAAAAGTTAAGTGAAAAAAAAGTGCTGTGCTTAGGTACACTTTTTGTATTTCGGTTTCAGTATGTTTGCTTGTAGTTATTTTCTGAGCATTTTATAGACTAAAACATTTTATTAGTGACAAAAATGCTTTTGTTGGATTAGACTGCCTTTAAAGTAGGCAAGAAAGGAAAAAGTTTCACACTGACTTTGTGTGTTATGGGTCATGTTCTTAGTTATTGTTTATCTGTACCCTCGGTGTGCCTGCATCCTTATGTGTCAAGTCTGCGTTTCTCTGCCCCTGTTTTTTCATTTCCTGTTTTATTTTCCTAGTTTCCTGTTCCCTATGTGTTGTGTTCAGTTTTGCTTCCTTTTGTGTCGGCGTCCTTCTGTGCTCCTGGCATTTCCAGCTGTTCCCGCTTCTCTCATTACCTTGATGTGTATATATTGTCTGCATTTATTCCTTGTCCTTTGTTGCATCCTTGCCATTGTCTTCCTCCTGCTGTGTGCCCCTGTGTCCATGTCCAAGCTCAAGTTAAGTCAAGTTGAAGCGAGTTTAGTGTTTTGTGCTGCTGGCACCGTCCAGCTCCGTAAATGTTTCGTGCTGTAGCCAATAAAGGTGAAAACCAAGTTTAGTTCTTGCCTCTGGAGTCCTGCTTTGGGGTCTTGCCTGCCTGCCACAGCATTACAGGAGAATTTTCTTACTTTCAATACGTAAAAAAGGCTACAGTCTGGAGATGTGTAACTTTCAGTATATATTTCTACAACTGATGCTGGATGAGAATAATATAAACCACTTATTGTTTAGGGAACCCATGAAAATACTTTATTAACACATCAGACAATTTAAAGTCTCATGAGAAGACTTACAATTGTATCAAAAAGAAGGGGTTAATTTGGGTTGAAAGCAGTAAATGTAGTAATAACATTTAAAAGATTTAAGAAACAGAACAAGTCTTTTAGTAACACCACTCTCTGGAAGATTTATTATTATTTTTAGCCTAGTGTAAGTTCATTTTACTGCCTCCCCAGCAGGAGGCAGTCAAACAGCAAAATATCCCAAGAAAAAAAAAACTCCTTTTCTATAAAATAATGTGTTTTAAGGAGTTACATTTATTTAGGTTTGACCACACAAGAAAAAATATAGAAAAAATAAAATCCGTAGTCCAATGACCTCATTTTCTATTTATACATAAAATATATTTCTTATCAAAGCAGATTTAACTCCACAGAATAAGTAAAGGCATACAGCAGGAGGTGATCAGGGACTCCAGCGGTTAGTGTTGGAAATTATTTGCAGCATAGTACATTTAGATTTAATAAGAAGAAAACAGACTCATCCGGGGTCATTGGGAAGTTAATAGGAAGTGTTCTTGTCCATTTCCACAGCATTATCAGATAAATCCACACTGTGATCAATGAGCTCTTTTACAAAATATTACAGCCACAGCATTTAGTTTTAAGCAAGAATCAGATCATCGAGAACCAGAATAAATACAGGAAAATCAGCCGCCTTCAGCCACATGAAGTGTTCAGGCGCCATCGCTCTGAAAGACAAATATTATTAACATTTGTGTGTGTTTTGTAATCAGCTTTGTTCACTGACACTAATCCTCAAGTTGTAAGCAATTGCATAATATCCTCCAGTACCACGAAGCTAACGTCAGAACAATAGAATGTGAAATCTGCAATAAAACTGCAGTACTGGCTCCAGGTGCTTTAGAGGCGAAGCATACATTTAAAAAAAAAGATTCCTTAAACAAATAAAGATGCAACTGCAAGTAAGGCCCTTATTTTTGTCACAGGAGGAAATAGAAAATAGTGTGTTAGAAAGTAAATAATTATAATATTATAATGGGCTGAATTCAAGTTTCCCTGCACATGATAGCCAATTCATGTCATAAACAGACTCAACTGAAGAGAAACTCATATCAGACTAGAGACCTACCCCTCCACAGCAGCCACAGCAGTCCCCACACAGTGCTCCCAGCAGGCCATTTATCACCTGCACAGCACACAGCACCACCTGGAATAGACCCATGACCAGCAGCACAGAGAACAGAGACAGATGCCAGTTCACCACATCTTTTGGCTCTTGACACGCTTCCCACAAAGATGAGTTGCCCAGGTAGTTTCTGGAGGGGAAAGGTTAAAAAGAGAGAGCAAATTTTATGAGCTGCAACACAATTTACCTTAAGACACAAGAGACAAGAGCAGAGAAAGGGGGCACTCATTAACTTAAACTCTTAAACTTTCAGTTATAGGAAGTGAATCACCCAACTCTAAAACCTCAGATGAGATCCCAGCGACAGCAGAGGTCACATTTGTGCTCCTCAAAAGACTGGAAAAATCTTCACATCATATCTCTGCAATATCATTGTCGCAGGTTTGATTACAGTTCCTCCATTCACTATTCTTGACTCTTAACAAAACTACTGCAACTACTGCACATATTTTAAGACTTGATTATTCTCTGTATCTCACCCATTAGCGAAGGGATAGCCCCAGTTTGTTGTGTTGCCTTCTTCAAAGAGACATTTAGGTCCACGGTTGATGGCCACTGCAGAAACTATAACTGAGTAACCAGCACCTAAAACACCAACACCTGCAAACAGTATGGAACTCAACATCTGCAGAGAGAGAGTGGGGAGAAGGAATGGGCAGTTACTCATACTGAGAGCCAAAATATTTATCAATCTCACTTTAAACTTCTTAAACTGAGAACAATAAAGTTATTGTCTTACTATCCAGAGACCATGCTCAAGGGCAGGTATACAAAACAACGGGGATGGATGCGCGTGTCCGTGTGTGTTTCTGGCAGACTTTTGACACTTGCACACCTACACATTCCCGGAGTATCGCTCAGAATGTGTGTCCCTGACTGCACAGTATCAGCGCTGTGTTACACATCCATGTAGGGAGTGGTACAGTGGTCAAATTTGTACCAATTTATGGGAGAGTGTGGGCGTGTTTTCCCAATTTATTGCTGTATAAATCATGGTGTGTGTGTGTACATAGTGCCTCTGTGTTTGTTTTCCATTACATGCTCAGAGTAATTCCACACTGCAGTTAACAGGTGACTGGTAGAAGTGGCTAGACCCACTAGCTAATACCTCAATTATGAATGCCATTAGAATTTATTCAAATTAGAGCTGGGCACTTTTAAGGTTTTTAAAACTGTGATCTGTAAATACAGATGAAATACAAAGAAAAGTTTAATTTCCTGCAGACTCTCTGAAGACTCTTGCCCTCACTTTACATATATCAAATATTTCCACTGAGATTGGATTTTTTTTAAAAAAAATATGATTTTCACATTTCTTTTAATTCAGATTGAACACCAGTTAATTGTAGCAACTTATTTGTAGCAACATTTCCAATCACATTTGTACATTAAGTCATGCTGTAGGTGGCAATTATCCAATGCCGTTATGGCACTATAACTGCCCTTTCACAAAAAAAATGCTTTCTGAGCCCTTGGGCACCAAGTATGACTGAGCCTTATTTGCCCGAACAGAAGGTCACAGAACATGTTTTGATGTACAACATGTTGACTCCTTTCCATGGAGCTGCTTCCTTTCAAGGATCCTTTTCCACTGTTGTAATTTAAAGGGACACTTGAACAGAGCCAGTGCACTAATGTCATTAATTGCACCTGCTGTTATCATGCTAGGTTAGAGTCAAAGAATCTAATAAAATGTTGAAGTTTAACACATTTTGTTAATTTTCAGTGTTTTCTGCTGAGAATAAATAAATGTTTAAGCCAACTAAAATAAAACACCGGTTTGGGGACCCACAGCAAACATCCCATACATTAAGTCTAATTTGTATCTGTGCCATTTTTTCAAAGCCGCTGCTGTAAATAATGTTGTCACTATTATAAAAAGTTGAACGCAAAACATCTTCTCACCGCAAATCTTCTCCCACAGCTTTCATTGCCACAGCAACCGCAGCAGTCATTGTTTTTCAGACCCAGGAAGACCAGAGCAGGGAAGATCATCTGGAAGTCAAAAACACACCCCAAGGTCACACACACACACACACACACACACACACACACACACACACACACACACACACACACACACACACACACACAAAGACATATTAGATGCTCATATCTGGTTATTAATTAAAACTGTAACAGAATTCACCATCACCAAAATCAGTTGTTTTTTCTAAAACAAAAGTTTTCACTTTTTTTAACAGATTCTTAAATATTTTACCTAAACTATTCATATTAAGTCCTATTTTAAAGAATGCATTTTATTAGATCTGTAAATCTTTCCTTCGCTCTTTCACCCCCTGTCAAATCCTGTCAAAAACTTGTTTAAAACTAAAAAATATATTGTTATTTATTTTTATATCCAATTTAGAGCTGGCATAAGTTGATCACCAAAACAAAATTTTCTGTTAGGAATGCAAGTAAATAACTGATTTTGACATCTTAATAAAAAAAATTAATGCTAATTTTCTGCTTTTTTGTTAAAAAAAAAAGTAAATCTGAAAATTCATGAATAACAACAATAATTATATTTTAGCATTCAAAATATAATTTTGTTTAAAGAGCTAACACACACTGGTGGATTAACCTTTACAGAAACATAAAAATGCTTTTGGTAATTACCAACACTGTTAAACCTCTCATTGGGTGGCGATCTAATGATTTTGTTAAGCACTGTATGATTTTGCAACTTTCTCATATTCATAATAATAACACAAATTATTATGCCATCATCATCATGGCATCATGAGCGACAGTTCTATAATTTATATTTTAAAAACACAATTTTACAGGATATTTTACTAATGCACTCACCAGCACGCCAGATCCCAGAATGCCTCCAAAGTACCAGACCTGGTCTGTAATGTGTTCGCTGTCTGCCGGCTTTCCGCCGGGGAAGAAGAGCAGGATATTGCACAGCACACACACGATGGACAGGGGCATCAGAGAGATCCCCAGACATTTGGCAAATCCACCTGAACACATTCTGACGCTGATGCTTCGACAGCTCCTGACAGGACCAACAACACCTGAAGTGGGCTTTAAAACTCTTCCTGGGCTGCTCTTTCTGTTGAATTATCTCAGTGAAGTGATTTAGACTTAAATCAGTCCCAGCCTTTATACACTCCAAGGGCGGTCAAATCATAAAATTTGGGGTGGCACTGAAGAATATGGCTGCACCTGTTGCCTTAGACCTGTATTTTATCTCTACCTGTAGTGTCCCAACACGCCCTAAAAATTTCTCAACAAATCTCTGACCGTACTGAGTGGTGTGTCTGCTACGCCTGTCCCGTATCTGAGGATGGCCTATGCTTAATTTGAACCTTTATAACTCCCCCTCCCTCTCACCCACCCCCGCCCATCTCTGTGTGATCTCACTGCTTCACTTTTACATCAGGATCTGTTTCACTCGCGCGCATGATGTGCAAACAGACATGTACATGCTTGTGGCTGCATGCAAAGCACACAGAGAGCCATTAATACAAGATTACATGCCTGTGTGTGTGCACACAGACACAGCATTGAAGACACAGTGGTCACAGTGGTTAATGTTCTACCATGTGTTGTGTGCTCATGGAGACAGAAGAGGAAGTGACAGGCAGTTGGTCGATACACCAGGGCCCTCTTAGCTGATCCTCACCTGATACAGTGAGTAGTCCTGAAGTGAAGGATTATTATGAGCAATGTTCTTCATTAATCACTATAGAAGTGTCAGAAACGCCCAGTAGAAGATCAGTGGACCACAGCCTGCATAGCAATCAATTATTTACAGATGTAAATAAGGCTTGTCAGGTGATTAACATGAATTCCCTAACTTTAATCAGTGAAGGAATCCACTGATGTTGAAATGTTTCAATTTTATTTGGTCTTTGTAAGGTAATCAGGGTGAACTCTTTAACAACAGCACTTTAGATTTGATCCTGATCTCTGATGTCATTTTTTAAGCTGTCCCTATGATTTTAGTTATGGCAGAGATATTATTACATACAAGAATTAACTATTAGATCTTAAGCTGTCCTCAAAACCCTACTAACAACATACTACTTTGGATATCCTACTATAACTTACAGTTTTCATGTCATGGTAACAACTGAAGTTAAAGTTCATTTAGATACTGCTTCATGAGAACTGCTCAAATAAATTCCTGAAGATGTTTCAAGATGGTTGTAGAGCAGTCAGACTTGCTGCTAGAAGGATATAGGTTATGAAAAGCAAAAAATGCTGACAAAATCCTCAACCCTCTCATGGAAGTTTGCAGTTGTTTGTTTGGCAGGAGTAAACTGTATTTGATTTCCTCAGGTGGTTTAAGACCTACAGTATTTGTTTTTTTAAAGTATATTTTTGATATCCATTATTCTAAAAGAGAAATTATCAATGAATACAAACTGGAGCTTCTGATAAAAAAAAGTTAACAAATATAAGGAATTGTAAGATAACTTTGAATCTATATACACTTTCATGGGTGTCATTTTGCATTCATAATTAAATTATGAAAATGCAGTTTAAATGCAAGAGTGCACTTGGTTATTTATGTTTTGTTTATTTATTATTTTAAGGGCCTGATTTACCCTTTGTTATAGTCTTTGAAGAACCCATGTGATTTTATCATCTTCAGTTCCAGTACTAATAACATTATTCACCATAAAACTCTGAAAACTGATTAGCTGCTGTTATTTATCCTATTAACTCCAATCAAGAGCATGATCGATGTTATCTGCAATCTGTTTCTTCTTCCTGCCCATAACTCGGTCGACAACCGAGCAATCGATCAGAGCCGAACTCGATCAAAGTCCAGTACGGTTTTATTCTCCCCCGTGATTTTGCCCTTGTTTTCGACCCCAGTCGCCGGTGTTTTAAAGCAGTATGGGCACCGACTTGACTTTCTCCTCTCGTCGGTCTCCTGTGGTGTGTTTACACGGCTGTGTGGCCTCCAGCCAACCCTTAGCTTCCAGTATAGGTGTGGGTAAGTGTATAGCTGTTGCCACGGAGATCTGAAACGAAAAGGCAGCCACATGACTCCTCAGAAAGTCCCACTTTTTACCAGTGAAAAACTTTAAAATCTTATTTCGAAGTATGGACATAAAGAGGCTGACTGTGAGCACAGATCGGGGAAATTTACCAACATGTTTGTAACAGAAAGACAGAAAATAGAGGGTGAGCCTGATATATGAGTGTGCTAAGAGTTGAATGGACGCTACTTTGAAGACTAGAAACGGTGTACATTTACAGAGAGTGTGTGCTTTGAATAATTTTACCTTAAGCTAGATGAAAACGTTGGTGAAAAGAAGAGATTTTGTATTGGCCGCTAAATGGAGATGCACCTGTGTTGCAGCCAAAGTCCTTCTCCCGCAGTAAGCTCTTTGACTGCAGTGCATTTTAAATGGCCACCCCAGTGTTCCTGTTTTGTCTATAAAGTGGCAGACAGCCCAAGATGCTGGTTTTGCCCAACAAGCAGTTTAGGACTGAAGGATATTCAGTTCACCAAAGGATCACCTTTGCAAACCCTTGCATGTCAGGCTTCCTTTTGGGAATTAGTTATGAAAATAGATAAAGAATAAATGGATCTGAGGGATTAAAAATAGATATAAAATAGATTTTATATCGATAATTTCTCCTAATTTCTTCTTGTAATTCAGTTAAACAAGTGCCAAACCAACTACTTGGTCATGCATATGATATGGTGTCCTGTACTGCTGAAGCTTGATTGACTGATATGTTTAAAAGAGTATACATCTCACAGTATTGATTAATATTATTATTTACTTTTAGGACTGTCCATGATCTCCTTACAGAGCTGGTTCTATCTATGCTCTTGCTTCTATTTAGTTTATTCTGGTGCCACTGAGATACAAATATAGGTGGGATATAGTTTGTGGAGCCCACAGACATTGGATATGGGAAATTTGTACAGGATGTGTCTCATTACAAATGTGGGCCACAAATGACTAAACAGTGATTAAAGATTTGTTAATACAAATTAAGGTAACTGAGCTAATATGCTTTGCTGGTATAAATATATAAACTAATATATAGGCTAAAATAATTCAGCTAAAACAAAACTCTAGTCCGTGACTGGTTGGCTCAGTGGGTGAGCAGGTGGCCATATGCCACATGGCTGAAAAGTAGCCTGTTTGAGTCAGACCTGTGGCCCTTTACTGTGTGTGTGTCCCCCACCACCTCTTTCCTGCTAATCTTCACTGTAATGCAAAAATGCCCCCCAAAAATCTTTAAAAAATAACATACTCTGGTAGTGTTCTTTTTGTCACACAATGCTGGAGTGTGTGGGGGTAAGGACCCAAATCTAAGGATGCTGAAAGTTAAATAAGTGGAGCTGTTTATTTGTAGACTGTTGTAGTCCAAAAAAAAAAAAAAAAAAGAAGTGCAGAAGCATAAGAAACAAAAACAAGAACAAAAAAACCCCAGCAGGCAGGCAGAAAACAGTACAACACAACAAAAGACCAATGACAAGACACATGAGGATGCACTTAGGGTTAAAAAGGGGAGTGGAAACAAGAAACAGGTGAAATAAATCAAAGCCAACAAGACCACAAACCAGCTACCAAAATAAAACAGGAAGTCACTGACTAATACTTAGACAAGACCATAATGCACTCAAACC
>JAMQGT020003806.1:0-20163 GCA_024447675.2 Pterophyllum scalare
GTTATGTCCTGTACTTCGTTCAGTTACGTATTGCTCACGAGGTGTGCATTTGTTTATTGGTGGTTGCTAAGAGGTGCTGGCCCCTCACTAATGCAGCTGCACCCATTTTTAAGAAACGACACCTGCTACGCTGCACTGCTAGAATGCATCTCCAACAAAGCCCGCTGAAAAGAACCCCTCACGAAACAGAAAGCCCCTTCCGAGGAAGACGAATGACATTTAAAAATTTCACTTTGAACTGCGACCAGGAAATATGGGGGGGGAGGTAACCTTTTCTGCCACAGGAAGTTCCTGTGTGCTGCTGTGCTGCATATCATACTCATCCACAATGACACCAACATGACTTTCAGCTGCAAGCTCTTTGAGCATGTACTTCAACTCACAGGTATCTTGTTGGGGTGCTGCTCCCGGATCAGTCTGACGTCTTCTACTTCGCTGTTCTGTGGGGCGGAAAAACAGAACAGAAAAACTGATAAAACACAAATGAGGTCAAAGATAAGATGGTAAGAAGCAGGCAGCAAAGCCTGTCGAATTTGCATGCAGTTTGTTTACGCATCCGGATTCTGTTCTGCCTTTGGTTCTCATACGAGGCGACCGTCATCATTACAGCCTGTGGGACAAAGCGTCTCACTGCTGTAACTGACTGTCTACCATTTCTTCTCTGATCTGCTGTGAAACTTCAGGGTCCTATTATTACCATTCAAATGTTTTTAACACGTGTAAGCTTTCTGTACTACAGAGATTGGCAGTTTAAAATACATCTTATGTCGTACTCCGCCTTGGCCTTGCCCCTCAGTTTATACACTGAAACAAGCCATTCATCTTCATTGGCTTCCCCGCACAAACAGGACAGCAGCTGGGCGGGGCTGCCGTGTTCAGGGTCAGAGCTGCAAGCCTCAGATGACCATATTAGGGATGCCTGCTCTTACTGACATCATACAAAGCCTAGAGTAGGAAAAAAAATGCCTGAAGCGCAGTGGTCAGGGGTTACTTGTGTGCATATTCTCACCTCAGTATTTGAAATCTTGGTTGCATTAAATATGAGCACCACCACCAGTTTATACATGTGAAAACATAAGGAAAAAGTATAACAGGTCCACTTCAATAAAAAAAAAAAGTCATAATAGGATTACAGACACAAAGCTTAATATGAAGAATCACGTGGGAACAAACTGCTATTTAAACTGCTTAATAGGGGAAAGCTCTCTAGTGAAAACATAATGGGATTTTCTAAAATCCACTATGGTCCAGCACCATTATTCTGCAGTGATTACCAGATCATTAGGCAAAAATTATGATCCACTTATTTTATATTCAAAGTTTGCACTGATTATGGGCACTGAAAAAAAAAAAATTACATAGTGTGTGTTTCCAGCATTCTAGTTCTTTAAAATCTTGGCTGAAAGTGGATCTAATAATTTGGTTTTCCCTCCACAGTAACACAGATCCTGATTGGATTGACATTCTACCATTTAATCAGTCTGTTACTTAGCGGTGATTAGCAAATATGTACGCCTCTGCACTGCACCTGTTGGCATTAGCTGCTAACTCAAAGAGTCCTCTCGCCCAAATCACTTTAGGCGCCAAAAAACTGTACTGTCTTTTGGAGCTCAATGGGTGGCGATAAGACTTTTGTACACAGTCTATGGACAGCATGTATGACAAAAGACATCAGCAGAGCTGACAACAGCAGCCAAAATGGCCAAAATTCTCCTTGAAGGACAGATGTCCAATACTGGACCTTCAATTACAATGGAACTTTTGGTAGAGACAATAGACAAAAGTCGAATCTTTACGGTATTTTTGTGACCTGCCGCCAAACGAAGAGGTCGTTTAGAGGGTAAACTGTGTGATTACTGCGGTGTGTTCACTGTAAGAAATGTCTAACTGAATTAACTGATTAACATGCTGCTGCCAAAGGATAAATGCTTATTTTCACGCTAAAACTGAAATGTGAACACACAATTCCATTATTGCATTATTCCATGACTGCATGTCAGTCTGGAACAAGGAAGTTCTGCATGTGTCAGTCTCTCGTGATTGGACCTGAGGAAAAAAAAAAAAAAAAACAGCTGCTGAGTCATGGGCTTCAACTCAAAGTAAAGAAATCCACAAAAAACCAAACAAACTGGGAAGTAACTGACCTCGAGGCTAAAAGGTTGGGCTTTTTTAAATAAAGTTCTGTTATGTCAGACTGGGAATTAGTCAGTTACCTCAAGGGACACTGGAAAACTCCCTTTTGGTTCATGAGTCATTCTATGACCTGGTAACAATGTAATGAGTCAATTTAAAAAAATAAAACTATCTGAACACGTGGAGCCAGGTTATCGTGTATACATACGATACACAGAGATTAAATGAAAAGCATGCTGACCACTATCACTCTGTAAACATACCCTTATACACACAAACTGTGTTCCTGACCTGGCGTCACAGAGCAAATATTCACATGATCACCTGAAGTAGCAGGTAGCTGCAGTCACAGCATCACGCCAACTTTAATATCCTCATATGTACACATAACACGCGTTTGCCAGTGCAGGCTGGACCTCACGAGCTCCGTTTGTGCAAACTTAGACCAACAACATGATGTTAAACTGGAGCTCAGGTCCTTTTAGTGATGCTGGGAAACAGATTTCCAAACCCGAAGGCAGCGTGTACGCATCTGTGTTTGTTAGTTGGTCTGCATGATACAGGGTTGAAGAACAAAATGCAGCAAGTTAAAGGTTATTTATCTATATTGTGGCACTCTTTGACACAATTTTATATGTTAAAAACTGTTCACATCATTTGGTAGGCTGTTCAAATTTCTAGCACCCACATATAGATTTTAAAAAAAAAGTGCCACATTTTTGAGTCTTGGCCTTTAAGGCCTCTGAAAACACAAATTTCTGCTAAGTGAGGAACTGACTTCGTCAGCTGCATTGAATTTTCTTAAAAGCAGTAAAGCTAATGAAGAGGATGAGAGTGCTGAAGAATCTGGTTTATATGACGTTATGGAAACTCAGCAATGTGTCTGCAGGCCTTACATTTAGCTCTGTGGGCTGGGAAAGCACAACTGAAAGTATAATCTGCATCGAGTTTATGGGCTACCCACGAAAACCATTAAAAAAGAAACGAAAGAAAAAATCAGAAAGAAACGCTAACTGCACGCGTTCAGGTACCGTTTTGCATCCCCCCTTTCACATTTTCTCCTCTTCTGAACTATTTTCTTCTCCTCCACAAACTGCCCCATCCCCCAATCCTGCAGCTCTCTTCTCTTTGCCCTGCATTTCGACACCACTTTGTTTTTCTCACAGTGCTCCAACACAAGCAAACACTTGAGAGGCAGAGAGAGAAGGGCCTCCACTCGCAGCCCCGATACGTTCCACCAATGTTCTACTCATCTAAAGCTGAAGGCACACAAGTGGAAACAACGGTCTTCTTCTAGAAGTTGAAACAGGCCCGAGGAGGTGGCCGGCTTTGCTAATCAGCAGCACAGAAGCAGCCTGACAAAATGAACGCTGATAATCGGCGCAGGGACAACAACTAACAACCACCTGACCCGCGCACACACACACACGCTGTAATTGACTTTTTTTTTTTTGCGCAGTTCAGACAACAATTGGGGTTCCAATTGAAAGCCCACAGTGTTACACAAACGACACGAAGCGGAAAAGCTGAGCGCTGAAAACAAGCAGCGGTGAGACCTACCGTACGTCCGTCTTTGTTTGAAGGATTTTTCTGAAGGCATGTTGCGTCAAAGTCAGTCAGCTGGCAGTAGGTGAACACGGAGGAGGTAGCGTCTGTTTCAAAGCAGCGATATAAAAGCTAAAAACGGCGTATAAAACTATCCGCGGCCGCAGCGCCTGCAGCTTCTCGGTGAAATGCCGACGGATAGGTGCGAGCCTTTAGGTGGTTTGCTGTCGTCGCTTCCTTCCTCTGCCTGTGTTTTCGTCGGAACGAGCTGGAGCAAGCAAAACAAACCAGTCACATGACCTATGACGTCAGTGCTGTCCTCCTCTGCCCCCACTTTTTTTTAAATGTCCACTAACTGCGCGCATAATGTTTAAAATTGATTGAAAAATAAATACTAATTGTTTAACTTATTTTAATGTAAACATGTTAAATTTTGTTTTTGTTTCTTTTCAGGAACAATACATATTTATGAAGAGAAAATAATGTTAAAATGGCCACAAATGTAATTTGTAAGCTAATAATTAATAAAAAATTTAGCTTCAGCTTCACAAATCTGATCATTTTCGCTTTCCTAAAAGCTTCACGGGATTAAAAGGTGGGAGAAGGAAGCTGAAAAGCCCGTTTCAGACAGATTTTGACCTGATGAGCCCAAGGGCCCATTATAAAAGAAATAGAAATCCTCAAATCAAAAGCCTGAAGTGCTGTAAAACGTGCATTTTGAAGAACTTTATAACATCATACATAAAAGCCACTGGGGTCTTCTCAGGCATGGATACTATACTGGATGTTTTCCAGATATCAGGCATCTTTTTCAGCCTCAGGTAGCAGTCAAAAAATGGAACTATGGAGGGAAGCTGGGTTTGATGAGTATAGAGGGGCAATCTATGAAAGAAAGGGAAGTATAATGAGTGGAGGTAGTGATCCTGGTCTCCTGGTTCTGGGAATTGTTTTTTTGGGAGGGGGCTGGGGAGTGTTGGTGAGAGGAGGCAGGCATTCATGGCCTTTTGTTGTGCCATAGGAAGGCATTCTAGAGAGGGGGTAGCCAAGATGTAAATGGGGAGGTGATTCAGTCTTTTAACAAACCTCTTGACCTCCTGGGGTGTGGCGGACGACCCTCTGTGTTTCTCGGGCTTCTGGGGAGCGTGGTTGCAGCTTCTCAACCTTGTTACCAAGTACACACACAATACACAGACACTTACACACAAACAGACAAAGCAGGATTTTGTGCTTGTGTCTGTTTTCGTTTTCGTCTCTTCAGGTGCTGTTTGTTCTTTGTGTGTGTGTGTGTGTGTGTGTGTGCTTTGTTACAGATGCAGCAATTGGCAACCGATTATATGCGCTCTTTTTTTCCTCACCCCCTCTTGAAAAACTGGTTTAACTTGTTAGCGGGTCTCGGTCTCGTCTGCTGCTCCTCCTTTGCTTTTCATGCCAGTAATGCTTTGTGTTTTTCACACCACAGTTAATCTCATTGTACATGCTGTATAATGACAATAAAGGCGTTCTATTCTATTCTATTAAGAAGTTGATCCCTAGCGTTTATTTAAAAGAACTGAGGTTGCACTTATGACTGAAATAAAATGTAAACAAATCTGAAACAATAATTATTTGGAATACATGCCATACACATGAGACATGAAAGGAGCAGAGGGCCTCTTTAGAAAAACGACTGGACTTCTTTACGTTTCCCGAAGACGTTTCACCCTCTCATCCGAAAGGCTTTTCAGTCCTCAAAGCAAATGGTGGAGAGTCCCAGGTATTTACAGTGCAGTCCTGATCTCCCTTCTCAGGCACCTCAACCCCCACTCACACCTTTCTTCAGGTGATCTCAATAGGTCATTTGATAGAATGGTGCGAAGTCTCACAGTGGTTTCATTGTAATGACCCAGGCCTTTTTTCACACCTTGGCGCATGTGATTATGCACACAAACACCAGTGGGTCAACAAACACCTCCAGGGGACACCACCCACTGGTGCATATACATGCATATACTGCTGCATATACATAACTACATGTTTTAAACTCGGAAAACTTGAAAAACTGTTTTCCAAGTTTGAATTTTCTCAAAAGAGACCAGCGTCTACAGATGTAATGACATTTTTACTTATTGTAAAGACTCCAAATACATTTTCCACCACCCACTGCTTTAATAGCTACAACATTTAGCACCATCTTGTGGTCAGAACACATCATCAATCAACAAAGTCAAATCAACAACAAAAGGTCAAATTCAACTATAATTTCCAAGAAAAATACTTTATCCACTTCATGGTGTACTTCTGGTCGCTCTGGGTAACATTTGTTGCTGGGACGTCAACAAACAAAACAAAAAAGCAGTGCAAAATGACCACAAAAAATTGCCATAAAAAATGACATGAAACAGAATAAAAACGTGCAATTGTCATCAAAAGTTTCCATACACTCATGGGCATGAATTAGGGTAATTTTGACCTTTTAATGATTTCTTTGAACTATTCTTTTTCCAGGGTGGAATGATTGTGCCGCATGCACCTTTAATGCCTTTTAAGAAGTTTAATTTATTTGGGATTTTCTCTAAGCCATGCAGGGACTAAAGTATACATACAGGCTCAAATATATAAATATATGCATTTTTTTAGGCTTTCAAACCTAAGAACACTGTACTAATTGTCAAGCACGGCGATGGTAGCATTACGCTCTGGGGCCGTTATGCGTATATGTGCTTTATGTGTACACTGCACAAAGTTGATGGAGTGATGAAGATGGAGGATTACCTCCAAATCTGTCAACTTTACGTCAGCTCAGCTAGACAGTTGCCAATAACAAGACGATAAAGCAGGCTAATGTTAAGCTTCTGGAATTGCCTTCCCAAAGCCCTGACCTCAACCCCAGTGAAAATTCCTGAACTATGCTCAAAAGTCGGGTCCGTGCCAGGAAACCAACTCATTTAAATGAACTCTACCAATTCTGCCAATAAGAGCAAAAATGCCTTTTACATTGCTGTGCCCAGGGGCCCATTACCTAATATCGTGTCACTGTTAGCATGCATTGCTGCTGAGAAATGTTAAGCGACTTGTTGCACCAAACCCAAGCCAGTAAAGTGAGTTTGCATTTTCATCCTCTGGCGCGGCAGCATTAGCTGTAGTGTCATGTTTCGTTTTTGATTTTTGAAGGTCTTATAAAGGCTGCTGCTTCTGTCAAAAAGCACGTTAAAAAAATTGTAAAATAAAGACATGAAAAATCTGTAAAGCGACAGCAGGTCATTCTACCTGTAGTGAAATGAAACAAATCCAGTGCTTGGGTAGAAGTACCAGATTACATGGCAGCTGCTCCTGGGCAGCAAAGTAGACCAAGAAGGAGCTGCAGGTGTTGTTGTTGTCCAGCAGGTGGAGGGCTATGATCACCTGTTGCTGACTGTGGAACAGCGCTGGAGTCAGGAACGTCTATATTTCCTGCTGAAACTGAAGTTAATCCTTAATTTTCCTTTTACTGTAATAATGTAAATCTTATGCTGCAAGAGGCCTGCGATACTTCCGCTGCCATATCATCACAAGCATGAAGATGTTAATATAAAGAGGTCTTTGTTTCTTACCTTTCTTTCCAAGTTCAAAGGATTACAGCTTATACACAAAGGACCACCCAGTGCTTTATATTTTTAGGTCGACCATGCAGCGAAACCTTCCCTGCGGACTTCCACATGGAACCCCCCCACAACTGGTACTCAGTCAGGTGTGTGTTTGTGTTGTCGAGATGCAGATAAATCAGTGTTTGTGTATGTGCACGTGTTGGCACCCAACTGAGTGTGTCTGGGCCAGAAATGAAGTCAGTTAGAAATGATTACCCGCAGTCGAGCCGTGTATCTGCCTCAGCAGGGTGCGGGGCCTGAGGACCGTGTGTGAAGCGTCCACGTCTGTCTGTGCACGTCAGAGACAGCTGTAGCACATGAAGGTATAAGTTGGGACTTTGCATTGCACGTGTCTGAGCACACACCGATGAGTCGGGGGACACCCCGACCCTTCAATCAAGTATTAGCTGTCAATATGTGGACCTCCTTCCTGCTCCCCCAACTCATTAGGTGGTGGTGGTGTGATTTCATGATTCTCACCAAGAGGGCTCTGCAAGTCCCAGCCAGCTGCACAGATGGATAAAGTGCTAATTTGTGTGATATGAAATGTTGACACTGTTATAGTGTTATATGTTACAGGGAGGAACAATATCAGTGTGGTCAATAACATGACAGATGAAGGATATGAAAGGCGCAAGGTGGAGGATGTATGGTGGGCTCTAAACCTCATTGATTTGATATATCAGTAATTCAGAAGAACAGGCATATATATATATATATATATATATATATATATATATATATATATATATATATATATATATATATATATATATATATATATATATATATATATATATAAGGCAAAACATGGCTACTTTGGTTGGCTAAAATAGAGTAATACAGTCCAGCTGGGTATAAAACTATGAGAGAAGAAATGCAGCAGCCATCTGAGGTAATAAAACTGTGGCCCTTCTCTCATCATTGGACATTCTGTCTGCTTTTTATATGTCACGGGATAATGAAATCCCCTCCTAAATCTGTCCTGACCTTTTCATCCCTATCACCTAGGATCCATATGATTATCTGTTCTTTCCTTCACCAGTCTGCGGTAAACTTGAGCCACATGCTCGAGTGGCTGCCTCCTGTGTTTTTGTCATTTAAGCTTTTAAGGACCGTGGCATCAGAAAATTTTCTCCAGGTTTCCGGCCGTGGTCGTCGCCATTGGATATGGTGTGAGAAACAAAACGGGTACACTTGTATAAATAAAATGAAATGCAGCCATGTCGTCATCACACCATCGTGTTTACCTAATGTCCTAAATTTGGAGACGAAGCTCTTTTCAGATACCTCGATCCAAAATTATTACAGAGTACTTTCAGCGCAAATTACTACTTGACAATCTCATCGTGCGGGTTTCTTAAATGGAAAACTATATCAGTGTAATATTTTACATTTTTGATTCCTCCTCTTTACACTTTCCTTTTAAATTAGATATTCAATGCAACCTGGTTTAATATCTAAAAATATGCTTTGTGGCAATTACATTTTGCAAATTTTTGTGACCCACCTGAGCACAGCTGTTATTTAGCATTTTTAAATTTCTTTGGCAAATTTTCTTTACATTTTGAATAAAATGATGTATGGAGACACAGAACATATAATATTTATACAGCAGATCTCCAGTAGATCTGAATGAAGATGGTTCAGCTGACACTGTTTCTGGATTTAAGTCCCAGACTAAAAGGTTGGTGCCATATTATGAACTGTGTATATATGTATGTGTGTAACTAAAATGTATGCGTGTAACCCCAATCTATATTTTTATATAGAAGCCTGACATAAATGTAAACAGAAGGTTCCCTCATGTAGAAGTCAAACTACTTGCCCTTCAGTATTTATAACACAAACCCATTTCATGCCTAAATGTAAACTTTACAGGTACTGATGTTAGTTCTTTGGCTGTCAGTGTGCATCACAGTGACTTTGCTCACAGTGATTGATATGATGCACAATTAAGGTACAAAAACAGATTTGTACTTCATACAGTCCCGTTCAGATTATAGTTATGACTCAGTAACAGAAGATGAAGGTACAGTCAAGTGAAAAAGAAAGTTTTCACAGGAAGATCCAAGTACACCCTACCTGCTTCTATAGGAATTAAGAGGCTTTCATAGAGGTGGTCAGTAAGTGTGACCACCTCTAAGCAGAGATTTTGGCACTCTGATGGTCTGGAGTATTCAGCTGTGTGTTAACACAATATCACAACCTGGGAGTGGACGTCCCAGCAAATTCACTCCACGGTCCAACCGTGCAACGCTCCGTGAAACAGCAAAAAAACCACAGAGCTTCATCTCAGACTCTACAGGCCTCAGTCAGCATGTTTCTCTGAACTCTGACTTGTTTGGATGGATGGATTTCCAGGAAAATGAACATGGCAGGTTTGCAAAGTTGCAACTGAACAAACCGTAAGACTTCTGCAACGATGTCCATTGGATCAAAGAGGCCAAAGTGGAGACGTTTGGCCATGATGCACAGTGCAAACAACATGCCAGAGCAAAGACATCATATGAAGTGTCAAGCACAGTGGTGGAAGGGTGATGATTAGTTCTGTTTTGCAGCCACAGAATCTGGGCACCTTGCAGTTACTGAGTTGACCGTGAACTTCTCTGAATACCAAAGTATTCTAGAGTCAAACGTGAGCCCATCTCACAGCTAAAGCTTGGCTCAAATTAGGTCATGCAACAGGACACTGATCCCAAGCACAGCAGCAAATCTACAGCAGAATGGCTGAAAAAGAAAAGAATCAAGGTGCTGCAATATCCCAAAGTCCAGACCTGAGCCTGATTGAAATGCTTTGGTGGGATCATAAGAGAGCTATGCATAA
Source organism: Pterophyllum scalare (assembly GCA_024447675.2). Classification (NCBI taxonomy): domain Eukaryota; kingdom Metazoa; phylum Chordata; class Actinopteri; order Cichliformes; family Cichlidae; genus Pterophyllum; species Pterophyllum scalare. Next base: position 10,108 of record JAMQGT020003806.1, read on the forward strand.
ATGAACTGAAGCAACACTGTAAAGAAATTCCCCCACAACCATTACTGATAGTAATACAGAAAATAACTACTTCAAGTTATTGCTGCTGAAGGTGGTTCTACAAGATATTGAATCATGGCGTGCACTTAGTTTTTCACAGGACTGCACAGAGACCTGTGAAAACTCTCTTTTTCACATGAATCCATGATATGTGCAGTAGCCTACGCTCTCTTTGAATAACAGCCTCCCGGGCTGAAACAGAACAACACACTAAATCCATACTTTCTCATGCTCCAGTTATCTAATTTCTCGTCTACACGTCAGTTATATTTTTGCAGTTCTCTAATTCAGCTGTGCACGTGTGAAAGTCCCCACACTTGTGGTTCACAGCATTTTTTTCCTGTCCTGTCAAAAAAATCCAGCACCTGATGTTAGACAACAGTTGTCAGGTTTCAGATTTTCTCATTGGAAGTTCAGCTAACTCTACCCTTCAATCTATTTACTGCATTATCCATTTATCATTACTCTTAACTAAACTTTAACAATGTATCCATTATTATAAGCTAACCATCTCATTATTATTTATACTGTTTGCTGGTTCAGGCATGTGCACAGGCCTAAAACTTTGTGGTGTGCCACCACAAATAAATTAATGAGTGGGAAACACTGATTTTGACAATGAGTGGAGAATTTTCTGTGATGATTACAAGGATGTCACTGGTTTGGTCTCCAATCTACCTGAGCTGGTAACTTCTAGTTTCTCGTAATGGCAATCATTTAATGCTACTACAGAAAATAGTACTGGAGCTTATTTCATATATTGAACTTTGACCCAGGAAAATGCTCATCGCCGTGTACAGCCAGGCATCTCCCACATGGCTTTCGGGTGGGTTCTGACCAATTTCCTTTCACACCCAAGTCCTGTGAGGACATCTGGCTGGTCCAGTTCTGTTTGAGGTGCAAAATTTGATTCATGGTGATGAGGTTTGGGTGGTAACCGAAAGAATGAGATCGCAAATACAAGCGGCAGAAATGAAGCTTCCTCTGAAGGGTGGCTGGCCGCTCCCTTAGAAACAGGAGGAGGACTGCAGCTATTTGGGATTGGCTCAAAGAAGAGCCACTGCTCCTCCACATCGAAGGAGCCAGTTGAGGTGGTTCTGACTAGGATGCCTTCCAAGCGCCTCTTGGGAGAGATGTTACAGGCATGTCCTACCAGGAGGAGGCCCCGGGGCGGGCCCAGGACACGCTGGAGAGATTATATCTCTCGGCTGGCCTGTGAACACCTTGGGGTCCCTCCTGGATGAGCTGGTGGAGGTGGCTGGGGAGAGGGAGGTCTGGGCTTCTCTGCTTAGGCTGCTGCCCCCGTGACCGGGCCCCGGATAAGTGGAATAGTGGATAGATGGATGGATGGGTTAAAAAGGGCAGAATCAGGTTTAGATCAGGGTTAGGATGTGACACCAAAAAATGAATCTGTGTGAATTTCCTAATGCTTTCACAACCTCCTTAAGTGGACACAGCTCGAATGGTTTTACTTTGATGATGAACTAACAAAATAGCATCACCTGAAAACAAAAAATAAAGAATCCGGTCATCGAGCATCTGAGACTGCTGTGATTCACACTGGACATGGAGCGAAGTGCTCAAATTAAATTTACATTGCAGGAATAGATGTGCCATCATTATGCATCTGTGTAACACATGGTGCTGCACCAGGCCGCACATATTCAGTGGGTTCTGCTGTGTGCAGTTGGATCTGTGAAGACTAGTGCTGCAACAGGAAACACTTAGGATTGTGGCCTTTTCTGGATTACATTGGTTGCGCTGTTGCCAAGACAACAGTAATTAGAAAAGACTAGGTTACCAAGCAGAGAGCGGTTATGTTTCCTTAGCAACCAAGGTCAGGGAGAAGGCTCTGAGTTTACCTGATTCTGAGGAATGAGACGGATACAACACATCTGTCATTGTGGTAAGTACTGGGAGACATCGGGTTCATGCAGTCATCTATTTTCTCTGCTTGCACTGAAGACTACAGCAGTAACTTTAGCGCCGCAGCATCCTCGCCGGCTTTTAAAACACCTGTGCAGCAATTTCTTGCCATATAACTGCAGCTTTAAAAACCCATGGAGCATATGAGAGGGAAGAAATCTGTGAGGAAGGACGAGGAGAGCAGACACTGTGTTCTCCTATATGTAGGCCCACTGCGTGCACTTCCTGTAATTAGCTGATTATCACAGCTTGTTGTCACACACCAGCTTACACAAACACTATAATGACAATGACATAACACGGCCTCCTTAAGCATCAGTCTACTGTTCTGCCACTGCTCTACTCACCAATTCTATCATCCCTCTTCCCTTTGCCTTGAGGCCCTTTTAGTCTGTCAGACACACACACACACACACACACACACGCCTCCCATGTCCATGTGTAACCAGAGGCTATGAGAACACTTAATCCCTCAGCACCTGCTTTCCATACTACTGTGACCTCTCTGCAGCTGGCTGGGTGTGCGCCTTGTTGCCTTTGCATGTTCGTGTCAGTGCCAGGAGGGAGGTGTTAATTAATTTGCATATTTGTAGATTTGTTTGCATTTGCATGTTTTTAGTAACACATTTAAGCTTAAAAACACGGCCAGTGCTGTAGTGCGTAGAACAGATGGAGTGGGTATAACATGGCATCATTATGATCCCATATAGTGCAGCGGAACAGACTGCAGGGATCAGCGTTTCAAATTAAATATGATGACACTTACACTGTGTCCTGTCTGCTTTCTGTATGCAGGCCCAACAAGTGCCAGCATCACTTCTGGTGCTTCATAAAGCCTCCAAAGCATCAAGATACAGCTAGTTAAGAAACAGTTCAGGTTAGGGAACAGGGAAAAATATTTAATCTCACCAAAGTATGTCAATAAATAGTTTCTTCTATATGAATTTATAGGGGGAAAATAGACAGGCCAATCTTTACAGGCAGCAACAATACATCTTAAATTCGTCTTCATATATATATATATATATATATATATATATATATATATATATATATATATATATATATATATATATACACACACACACACACACACACACACACACACACTTTAAAACTTAGCTAAAACAGTACACAAAATGTAAATAATTTTATTGTCATAAAATATATACAAACAGCAATATGTAAAAAAAAAAAAAAAAAAGGGGGTAAAAAGAATATAAAATAACATGAACGCTTTCCCCATCCATGTGAGAAAAAAGAAAGTTTGCTTGACTGCTGCTCACACACCCACTGGATTGGAAATCCGGACTTGAATGTGCACGGCAGGAAGAAGAAAACACCTTTGGTTCCTTCCGAGAGGTCCGGCTACCTACAGCTCCCACCTCAGCTGCACATCAATCACTCTCTCCACATCTCCATTTACACTTGTTCCAGCCTCTCCTCCCGACAGGTTGCTCTTTGTTTGGCGGAGGAAGGGGGGAAAGAGGAGGCAAAAGGGAAAAGACAGAATTGCAGCCTTCTCGCTGAGGGAGAAGAGGGGCTGAGGTGGAGTGAGTGCTGTGTGATGGCGGGGGAAAGAGGAGAGGAACAGTGGTTTCCATCAGGAGAGGAATGCAGGGAAAGGGCTGCCGATTTCTCTGGAGGAGATGGCGACTAAGAGAACAAAGTGTTTTGCGCCTCCTGATGGAGGACATGTTTGTTGTACTGTCACCAGTAGCTGCTAACAGAAGCCCAACAGGCCCGCAGTTTGTCTCCAAGTGTGAGTCAATTCATACACCAGCTCCTCACGCGCACACATGCCTCATATGGAAGTTGACTACGTACTCTGCATTGGTGCGCTGGACGGAGATGGCAAAGGGTTCAAAAGGATGGAAGGTGAAGGCAACGAGGCGACGCACGGTGTGATTAACCGGCCGTCCCAGAAGGCCTGCTTGGATCTTAAACTTTAGCAGGCCGGAGTCACGTGCGTAAAATCTGGTGGGTGAGAGAAGAGCGAAAGAGAAGCTGCGTTAAACTCGTGTAGTCCAGTCTGTGCTTTTCTGACGCTCTACGATGGAGATCCACTTGCAGCATCTCTAAGCCCCAGAAGCTGTATTCAGACAAAGCCGGTCATGATGCCTGCAGCAGGTGCAGGCTGGTCAGTATAAATAAGAAGCTGAAATGGATTTAATGTGCTCCGAATGGAAGCAGTCTATTAGATTTTTGCTAATAAGGCAGTTGAGTGGGATACACTCAACTGGTTTGATTTTAGCTGATCAAGATTGTTTTTTTAGGTCGCATACAACTCTAAATTTTCCACAGCATACATTTTGGTGTATAATAGCAGGGAAAGTACAGCTGTTAGTTTGATACTGGCTTCGTTTTTTTCCCCCCCCCAAATGTCCAAGCAGGCCATGACAGTGTGAATACACTGTCTGTGAGCACAGGTCCCACTAAAGGACTCCGGGGCCTCATTCCGTCCTGATGGAGTCGGTTTCTGACAGTGTGGTCAGAAACATGCACACAGGTACCCTGATGGAGGCTATTTTGTAGGGATCTGGCAGTGCTCCTCCTGTCCTCACACAAAGGAGCAAATACAGGTTCTGCTGCTGTCCTTCTATAGCCCTATCTCCTCATGCAAACGCCTGTCTCCTGGTATCTCCTCCACGCTCTTAAGACGGTGCTGTGAGACACAGCAAACCTTCTTGTAACGGCATGTATGAGTGTGCCATCCTGAACTACCCGTGCAACCTATCACATACCGCCTAGAGAAAAGTCAGTCAGGAGGGATAAGGAGAGAGCAACAGTCTGTGCTCGGTTTACGCTCCCTAACTCCTCCCTCCCTGTGTTATCCGGTGATGATCAAGCATTTCCTTAAAATTTTTGAGCAGTTTATTACTTACAGCTGTGCATTTTATTATTGAGACATATCAAAAATGTTACCAGTGGGAAGGGTGGTGGGGTGGTTTACAGAAATACAAACTCATAATAATTGTCATAAGAAAAGTTTTGTTATATTTTCTTTCATATTTTTACTGGGATGCATTTTTTCCAGAAAGCGTTATCAAAATTGCTGATGATTAATTTAAAGTTGATTAACAATATGGTTAACAGACTGTTCCTCCTCCACACGACTACCTGTAACGACCCAAGTTTCATTGTCAATAAGGCTGCCTGATTATGGCAAACACCACCATCACAATTATTTGGTCAAAAAATTGCAATCTCACTTGTTTACTGCAATTATTCATTAAGTTAACAAGCAAAAACGTGTCCTTTTTAGGGGATTTCCTTGAACTTGAAACACAATTCAGATTAAAAACAATTACATGAAATTATAAAGAGGTGGACGTTGAAAAGGTCGTCACGTAAGGAGTTAGGAGAAAAAACTATTTTCTGGATATTAGCATTAATCATATCATACATGTTAAAATTACAAGAGGTTTGTTCACCCTGATGGAGTCTGTACCTGATGGGGTGGTCTCCGCAGGTCTTAGGCCTCTCCATCACTGACACCCACTTGTCATCGTAGCTGAAGAGGGAGAGGTCGAGGTAAGGGCTGCTGCTGTAGGACTGTGCGCTGATGGGCAGCTGACCCAGCAGCCGGCGCACCGCTTCGGTGTGACCACCGTATTTGGCATTCACAATAGTGTCCTTAAACCTGAGGAAGCACACAGACAGCTCAACATTAGACCTAACAACAAAATTCAGTCAGGACTTTGATGCTCCACAGCTAACCCCTGTGATCCCGAACTGCCTCGTTTCCACTGTAGCTGGGTTTCTGTGCAAATTCTTCATTTATTGAATAGATTTCTAAAAAATATATATTTCCTAAGAATATACGTGTTTAATCAAAGAAACCTTTCTGAGGCATTCTTACAAATTGTAGCCTCCAAACTCTCATGACACATTTCCAGCACTGAGCAGTGACTCAGTCATCTCACTCCCCCTACTCTCCCTTCACTCTTCTAAAATCGGCATCCATATTTTTCAGACGCGCTCTCACTTTGTTTCATACTACATTATCTCCAGTCTTACTGGCCTGTCTGTTTCACTCTACCTGGCTTGTGCTAGACTAAAGCCCTCTGAACTGGGCTTCACTGCCAGCCAGTCATAAGTGGTACAAATCTGGTTTGCTGAATGTGCTCACCGGCTTTCAATTTCTCCCCTCCTCCTGTCCGACATCAATTTTCACCACTCTAAAATCCAATTCTGAGCTCTTTTCCTCACTCAAACTATCCTTTATCGTCCCTCCTTCTTCAGCCTCCCCCCTCCCCGCTACCCCTTCCTGCTTCACCCTCCACAGAGGATTTTGTCACCTACAGCAGCCAGTCAAACCACCAAATTCAATCACAGTTCCCCCAGCCTCACTAACTGTCTTTATGTCTCTCTTCAATATCCAGATTAAGTCCTGAAACTCCTTTCTTCCCTCCTCCAGGGGATTGCTGCCGATCTGCTCCACTTCCTGGCCACTGTCTTCAAATCCTCCAACATTCGATGCTGCATGATCTCAGGAACATCGTCTCCTTTCATTCAGAATCCAAAGTGAAACTGTTCTGTCAGTTTTAGTTTTTTGTATTTTCTTCTCAAATTCATAGACTTCATAAAAGACGGACAAAGCCACCTTTAAGTTGAAGGTATTGTGCTGAACTCTCTGTTTATAGCTGTCACCATCTTGGGTTTTTGAATACAACAAACATGACCATATTTGGATGGGAGGGTGGGGTATTATGTGCTAACGCTAGCAAGCTGGGGTAGCCAGCAGCATCCACAGATGGGTACATCGCACAGACAGAGATAACTGCTAATTAGTGCTAATGAGAAATTCATGGCAGGTCCAGAGACCTGCTCCCCATGCTAAAATGGCAAATTTGACAGCATTAAAAAACTACAGCCTGGGACAAAAAGCAGTTTTACCCTGTACGGACAGTTTCCTCCTTCATAACAACTGTATGGTGGGTGAATTTCAGTAAAGACTGATAGGGAGCTGTGGCCAGTAGCTGCCTGCTAGGCCTCATCTCTACTAATCTGAGTCATTGAACTGGACCTTCCAGCTGTATTTGTGCTGTTGGTGCCTTCTGGAGCATTGTTATCGTAATTATCTACCAAATAATACAACTTACTGTGTGGGACAGCCTGTCCAAGAATTTTATGCTCCAGTTTTGGAGAGTGAAAGTCTAGCATTTGTTATTGATTGATTGTTACTGCCTGTTGCAACAATACAGTTTATGGAGGCAGCTTGCTAATCAGACATGTTAGCATTAGATGGCAACTTACCACTCCATCTTCTTGTCCACATATGGTTACTTCTGGTTACAAAAGAAGCCAACATGGCAGTGACTGATATGCTAAAAATGAGCTTCAAGGGTCCAAAACTGGACTGTGACAACACCGTGACTTCAGCCATCTTTTATATACAGGCTATACTAAAGGTGAGAATCTTACCATTGAAGCATATGGGGACTGACTCACTACTGAAGGCAGCCTCAAGTGGCCATTAGAGGAACTGCAGGGTGTTTTTGCATTTTGCACATAGCTACTTTTTCACAATATATTTTTCAGTCAGTACCTTCTCTGGACCTGCCGTGCGTAGTTATTGGATGAAGCAGAGCAGGGGAACTGGACGGCCTGGCTGTGCAGGGTAGCATTTCTGAACAGGTCACAGAAATTCTCAAACAGCTCCAGCAGCTGGTCAGAGGTGTTCTCAAAGACAGCCAGAACCTCCGTGGACACCATGTTGTACACAACGAAGAATGACGGCTGTGAGAGAAGCAAGAGAGCTGAAGTTTTGGAGAACGAAGACTATTCATTCTGTAATTATTTTTCTTTAATTTAGGTATCTTTTAATTATAATCATGGACTTCAAGAGGGAAAAGAAACCTGACAAAAAACGTGGCCAGGCATGAGACTTTCATTCTAGCATAAATATACTTTTAAGGCTTCAGTGTATTTACATTACAAGGTCACTATAAGTTGAATGTTTATAAATTCTTCAAGGGTAAAATTAAAATGGCCAATTAACACAGAAGTCAAATGTGAAATTTCTTGAAAATAAACCAAACACTAATTAAATCCATTTGCTGCTACTGTGAATGCAGAGCTGAACAGAATCTGCAGGACAAGCGTATCCTTGGAGATCTGAAAGAGGAATTCCTGTTACAGAGCACAAATAACAAAAGACAGCGAAAGAAAGGCTGGGGAAGTAACAAAGAGAAGAGAGAGCAGAATTCAGACTCAGATCATGCCTCTGTGTGTGTGTGTGTGTGTGTGTGTGTGTGTCTACCTGCGAGGGGTCGGTAACTCTGAGCGTGACCACGTCTTCACTGGTGTATTTGATGAAGAGGTGATGCTCATCCAACAGCTGCATCTTCCACATTCTTAACCTTCTCAGCTGATCGAAAAACTGGAAAAACCTGCGAGAGAGAGAGAGAGAGAGAGAGAGAGAGAGAGAGACCTAAAAATACTGGATACTTACAGGCTGGATGGTTTCAAATTGATCATAAATGCACAGTGAACAGAATCATGAAGAGTTTCAGTGGTACAGCATTTACTCACAGAGCACTGCACAGAAAATAAGATAACACTAAATAAGCTGTGCTGAAAAAACCCCAAAGCCAATTACTCAAGTCAGGATTTTGTCAAGCAAATTTATTTTAATTTTTAAATCTGAATATTTTTTGGCAGTTTGTTAATTTAACACTGTCACTATCTGACACTTTATTTGATAGTGACGGTGGCGAGAGAAAGAGGAATTTGGGGTAGAAAAAGAAGAGGGCTGGCATGCAGTAAAGGTCCAGCCAAATGGGAATTAAACGGGTGGTATGTGCACCAACCACTCAGCTATCAGGTGGCCCTCACTTCTTTTTATCTGTCTGGCAAGCAGAAAAACACTGGCACGAATTCAATGATGCTTTCAATGACATGAAACACAAAAGCAACAGTCATCAAAACAGATTTTGGGGCATTTAAAAATGAATAAAGGCCAGATTTAAGATTTAAATTAATTTAATGTCGAGGTACGCAGAAGATATGTTGGCTTAATGAAACAGGAAGCCTACATTCACTTTAAATCAGGCTTTCTTTTTTTAAAAAAAATCCACTTTAAACATTAAAACAACGTACAAATAAATAAGCAAATAAAACACAGTTTCCCTCTTACCCCTTTTAAGTAGTCTATGTTTGACGTGAGAAGTGAATTCTTGTGTGAAGCATTTAAAGCCGACTGAGGAACTAAAGGGCACTGCACGCTTATACACTAGGCAATAAAAGCATACGCTGCTTTATAATCTTGTTTGACTCTATTGGGGACCATATTTTTTGACAAATAACACTCGAAAACAGCAACTGAGCCCCTAAATTAATTTCTCTCCCCCACAATTTGGGTTTTGTCATTTTTTCCTCTTCTCTTTCTTCTCATCCTCCCCAAACGGCTACAGCACATAGCTGTCCCTCGCTGAGTCTGGTTCTGCTAGAGGTTTCTTCTTGTTAAAAGGGAGTTCTTCCTTGCCACTGTCGCCTAAAAAGGGGATTTTTCCTACTCACCTTGGTTAAATATTCAGACTCCTGGTCTTCGATCTTCCTTTTGAAAAGCAGAGCAACTATGGAAGACCACGGGTTTGATTGTCCATAAAGAATATTTTAAAGAACTTCGCTATTCTTACAATGAAGCAGTGAAAGAGGCAAGGTCTTATTATTTTAAGAGCCTCATAAAGTGTAATAAATATAATCCTAGGGTGTTATTTGACACCATTAATAGCATTGTTTCTCCCCACCTTAGCATGCATTGATAGCCTCTGACAATGGCTGCAATGCATTTCTTAACCATTTTATAAAAAAGGTGATGGACTTAAAATCCAAACTCTCCTTAGGTTCTCCCTCCCCTTTGAAGACGACCTTCAATGCTCTGAGTCGTTTACTTCTTTTTCTCCAATTACATTAAATGAATTAACTAGAATAATGGATAAGATGAAAGCCTCATCATCCTCATTAGAGATCATACCTCCTTCTGTCCTGTTTCGGATCTCTTACAAGCATTGGTCCTTCTTTGTGTCCCTTCCTATTTTAAGCATGCTGAGGTAATTCCTTTACTTTAAAGTCTAATCTTGATGC
>JAMQGT020003809.1:0-14343 GCA_024447675.2 Pterophyllum scalare
AAGTATATGATATTATGCTGCAAACTGTAGGCACTGCATACATTATGTCCCGCTTAAAACGCCAGTATGATGAGCATCATAAGCTCTTAACTGGCTAAACTATAGCTCTTTCTGTTTGATTAAAAAAAAGAAAGAAAGCAAAACTGAGTCAAAACACTGCAATGTATGGGATTCTTTCCCCCAGATCTCTGTCAGCGTAATCGAAAATAGAGTTTAGAAACCCCGAGAGCACTCAAGCCTTTTGGTTGTTACTGCTTCTAAAACATTAGCTCAGCATGCCCAGTTTTACGTCGAATTAGCATGCCAGTGCAATTAACTGGTCTTAACACTTGCTTTTTTTGCCTGCTGATCTGCACAGGCTATAAAAGAGAAAAACTGTAGAGAACAGCTCTGCATTACATGCCAGAATTTCATTAGGGCTGTAACTCGATCCATTTTATGGCATGACTCATGGATTTACCCAATTTGGCTCTGCTACCATCGGTCATAATTGGCAGTTGTGTCTACAATTGCACTGGGCGGAGTGATTTCTATATGACTGATTATTCTGGCAGAAAGAAACTTTCATGTGGGAATAGTGATGCCCGGCTGCCATTCAGAAGCTGAGGGATGCTCATATCGGTTCTTTTTCATGCATTCAAATTGACAGCATGTTTAGCTAAATCTCTAGAAATCCCTTCATTCTTTCATGATAGTGTGGCTATGGAATGGTTGCACAGTAAAGTACATATAGGTGGTGCCTTTCAACACTGGATTACTGTGATTGATTAAGAAATAAAACACTGATCATTTATTTAACTCCTTTTCCTTCCTGAGAAAAATGGCATTTGCCAGATCGTTTCCTGGCCCTGGCACTCTGCTAAAAGAATGTGAAATGGAGCATGGAGAAAGGCCTGGCCACTGCTAATGACTGATTTACTTTCTTTTCAACTGCATCCCCATTTCGACAGTGCACAGCAACAAACAAGCCATTAGGGAGGCTCAAAATATTTAGAATTTAGTCAAATAAATCAACAATTGAATCATCTAAAATCCATCACATTTTCTCTTTTTTTTAGCGAGCATTTGTGGAATGGAGAAGCTGACAGTAATGTCCGGTCAGCAGTGTTAAGCAGACAGAGAACAAAGTAATTTCTGTCAGAATTGTGCTATCGGACATCTGCTTGTCATTGACAAAATAAATACAGAATATAAATGTTGCATATTCAAGGAATACCATCCTTTTCGGCTGCCTCTTGAATGTGAACATGGAACACATGGTGCACTGAGCAAAAGGATTTATCAGTTAATGAAGACTAATGAACACAGAGCATCTGCGTTACATTTTACCTGCTGGACAGAGGAGTTTATTGAGCTTATATGAGTAAACAAGTGTGTTGATTATACTCACTGATGTGCCTAAATTAATGGCAGTGCTTTGTAAATCAAGGCCAAGAGTTCATAGTGAGGCTAGCAGCCCTGTGAGGCTGTGCTTATCCACAGTGTTATTTTGGGGTCTGTGCGATTGGGGAGTTTATGTATACGTATATGTTTATGGTGCTGAAGAACAAACAAAAGCGCACGGGGAAGATGTTCTTAAAGACATTTTCAACCCCCAAATTTCCCAGTCTAAATATAGATTTGTTTAGGCTTTTGTTTGCCTCACAGGGACTGCACACACTATTAGTACCGGATTGCAGTCAGCCAAAGGTGGGTAAAAGCTACAAAAACAAGTGTTCATAATTTTCCATTGGTCAGTTCCTTCTGTAATGTTTAGTGTCTTAGTGTTGTCAAGCCTATATTTTTTATGGGGTGCATGCACTGTGACACTGTATGTCCCGGGTGCGGTGACTCTACAACGATGCATTACTAACTGGTAAGCATAACTGTCCAGTTGCAAACACTGCTATAAAGCAGAACCGTGAAGCTGCCCCTGCTGCCTCCAGAAGAAGCCCTTCTTTGAATTACAGAGCTCTCATTCAGTCCCAGTAATGAATGGACCCTAGACAGATTTCACTGAAAACACTTCTTGGCCATACCATTAATATACATCATGCATTATCAGTAAATTAGGATTCAACAGTCACACCTCAATTAAGCTTCACAAAGAAAAAAAAAGAACACACCAGGCATGGGTTAAAAAGGCAGTTATTTTTTATTTTTTATTTTTAAACAGTAGTTGTATGTATTTACACAAGCCAGGGCAACTGTGTGGTCAGCTGTTAGGACTTTGACAGTCGGATCCACCAAGTCAGTTTTTCAGCTTAAAATTGTTCAGGAGTGAGGCAGTTGAGATAGTGGAGTACTCAATACGTATTGTAGAACTAATTCAACATTTATAATGCCTTAGGGCCTTTAAGTCAATAATTTACTTACTAAATGCTTTGCTCTGTGTAAAGCTGATTGCTTTTACTTCAAACCAGTACAGACAATCACAGAAAGACTGTGCCACCAAACCACAACTTTTGACCATTCCTTGACTTGAACGTGTACTGAAGTCAGTCCCAGACACTGATTATGTAATCAGCAGCTGCTTTAACAAATCAGACTGTAATCACATGCAGAGTGTGGAGAGAAGCGAACAAAGGACTCAGATGTTTCACCCTAAAACTGAATGCAAAGAGACCTTCAACTGCTGAAGGTTTGTAGACTTTTACGAGAAATTACTATAACAATTATTGATACAAACGAATACTGTATATTGATTAATAATGTGGGTGGCACAGTATTGCTGTGATTACTGCTGCAGCCTGATAGCAAGAAGGTCCCGGGTTCAAATCCACCAGCCAGCTGTGGCCTTTCTTTGTGGAGTTTACATGTTCTCTCCATTTACTCCAGCTTCTTCCCACAGTCCAACGGTGTGCTCGTTAGGTTAATTTGTAATTCTAAATTGGCTGCAGGCGTGAATGTGAGTGTGAATGGTTGCCCTGCAGTAGAATGGGGACCTGTCTAGAGTGTACACCGCCTCTTACCCGGTAAAAGCACTGACCCCAAGTTGGATAAACACTTAAGAAAATGGACAAATTAATAATTAATTAATTAAAATCAATACTAATATTGATGCAGTACAGTATACACACTAGGGTTGTCATCATACTAGAATTTCAAACTCAGTGCTGATGCACAGGAAAATACTAGCTACTCGATAACATTTTTAACCAAGGAAAAAAACGAAGACAAAATTGTTGGAGTCGTTAAGGTAGGTTGTCACTGTTTCTGTCTAGATGCTGCTAGACTTTCTCCACCTTCAATCTGCATTATCAGTAAATCAGGACTTTAAAAAAAAACGCAACACTTTTAAAACACAAATTTATGTGTGATCCTATTAAAGTAACATCGTCTATTAACATTACAGACCAACAGGATTGATAACGTTTGCTGCCCAACTGCCTAACGTTATCATTTTATTATTTTCCAAAGCCGCTAGCTGCTATCTTAATGACAACAAATGGATAATGTGGGTAACAGCTAAGAATCAGTTACACATGGAATATTGAACTTGAACTTATGTGACAGGCAGTAATATAAACTTGGTTCTGAATCTGAAACAATGTAATCACGTTTTACACTTTTTGCCAACATAGTTTCAACCAATTTATGTTGCGCTCATGACAAAAAGCGGTGAAACTGACTGCTGAATGACTGTTTGCTACAGCAACTGGATTAAGTACTGCAATAGCTATAGCTCTGTATAGTACACATTTCTTAAAATCCCTGCAGATTCTTCTGAATTATACTGAAAGACTTAAATAATTTGCATAGCTTGTCTAAACCCGTACAAGGAATCCAGAAAGTCATGCACAACAAAAGCAAAAAGAACAGGGAATACTCATGCATAGCACGGTCATAGCAGTGTTAATGTGAAATCAAACCTGAACAGTACAAGCAAATCGAGCTGAGCTACAGCCCTTTTAAAAGTGGAAGCACCATATAGGAAACCCAAAAGAGAAAAGCACTCCGAAGCTGGAGGGCAACTGCGGAACCACTCCTGCTGCCAATATTACCCGTGTTAGACCAAATAAGATGCAGACAAACACAGTTCTAAATACTGGTTTCAGCTGCTTATAGTTTAATTGTAGTTAACACGAAACCCAAATAATTCAAGCAAAAATAAAAAAGCAGACTTGCCACAAACAAGCAATCAATACCAACTTTGAATAATGCAGAGAAGTGAGGTGCTATTGGCAAGTTGATTAAAACACCACAAGACAGATGACACTGTGAATGTAAGAGGAGGAAATAGAAGTCTTACACTGTGTTGCATTGTCCTCCAGACAGCCCTCTGAGAGCAGCAGAGAAATGAAGAAGAAAGCGATTTAATTGGACATCAGAGAAATAGAGAGACTGAGAGAGAGATAGAATCAAAATAATGACTATTAGTTAGTGAAGCAAAAAAGTTAAATGATAAATGGTGCTGTTAAAATATTCTATTCACCAGCCTGTGAGACTGAGTACCTCAAACCATTTTATTCACAGTACATTTTCCAGTGTGAAATCGGCTGCTATCAAGTCTGATCAATGCATGGATCACAACCTGCATACAAACAGCAGCCTGATGTGGGAAAGCAGGCTAAAGTGGACTAATGCAATGCAGTCCAATCAGTTTAGTAAAACTATACCAACTTGTTTAATACTTAAGTGTTTCACACTTAATTGTACTGTAAGTACATTTACACAGTGAAATGCAAGTACAGTGAAAGATGGGATAGATGTTGTCCTGAACAACCCAGCTCCCTTTAGTTGAAAGAAGTTTTCAAATCTTTTACGAGCAGTGGACTGGAGTGCATGTAAACATAAATTATTAAAGAGAGTAAAACCAGTGGATTTTCTCTAAATGTGCTTTTGCCTTTTAGACACCCCCCCCCCTCCACACACATTTCACTCTGTATGTTATGAAACATGGACTTGGTTTGATATTTCAAACAAGACCTGTGTATAAAGATGCAATCTGTTCAAAAATAACATTTTAAAAATTCTGGGCATGTTCTATACAGACACTGTCGTATACTTAACATGTTTCTTTCTAACAATTACAGCTATTTTAGTAGTAAAGACTACTTAAAAAGACAGCCACAATACACTCTGCAGCCTATAATCACTTCTCTGCTCCTGCTTATTTTCCATTTTAATCCCATGGAGCAACTTCACAGCAGAAGATTATAAAATGTACCTTTTATTTAAAAGACAATACTGTGTTTAATAAATGGATTTGCTAGTTGGAGAGAGGATTACATAAAGAAACATCCTCTAAATGGATTGGCCAGAGGAAGAATTCACAACAAAAAGAGCTTTTCTTCAATCATATGCAGTCCGTGTGAGCATACACTTCAGCTGATATTCTGCTATTATTACTTTATGTCTTCTGGCTGAATTTACTTGAACATTAACTGTTGTACAATATAACATATTCATGAAAGGTTTGTGAGAACGCCATATTACATTAAAATCAGTGGGGATAGTCACAGACTGTTGGTGCCAGACAGGCTGGTCTGAGTACAGTATTTCAGAAACTGATGATCTACTAGGACTTTCCTCCACAACCATCTTTAGAGTTTACAAAGAATAGCCTGAAAAAAAGAAAATATCCAGTGAGTGGCATTTCTCTGGGTGAAAATGCCTTGTTGATGCCAGAGGTCAGAGGAGCTGATAGGAAGGCAGCAGCAGTAACTCAAATAACTACTCGTTACAGTCAAGGTAAGTAGAAAAGTGTCTCTGAATGCACAACACACCAGACTTTGGCTCCTTAGTACTGAGTACTGTTGAAACATCACAGCCTACCTAAGTACTGTTGTTAACTGTGTTCATCCCTTTATGACCACAGTGTACCCATCTTCTGAAGGGTGCTTCAAGCAGGACAACACACCATGCCACAAAGCTCATATGATCTCAGACTGATTCCTTGAACATGCCAATGAGTTCACTGTACTCAAATGGTGGAGCCATATGGACATGCCTTCCAATTTAGTGTTTTTTCATTATTTAAAGAGTGTCTGCATTGTAGATTAATACTAAAGTCATCCAAACTATGAAGAAATATATATGGAATTATTTAGTAAGCAAAGAAGTATTAAACACAAACCAGATTATGTTTTATATTTTAGATTCTTCAAAGTAGGCTCCTCTTGCTTAGATGACAGCTTTATCATGGCATTTCCTCAGTCAGCTTTATGAGGTGGAAAACCTGGAATGGCTTTCAGTTAACAGCTGTGGCTTGTCAAGAGTTAATTTCTTGCCCTATTAATGTGTTTGAGACCATCAGTCATATTTACAGTAAATAGCACTATTTTAGTAATGTTCTAATCCATATTATGGCAAGAACTACTCAACTAAGTAAAGAAAAACAACAGTCCTTCATTACTTTAAAAAATGAAGTCAATCTGAAAAATTTCAAGAACTTTGAAAGTATCCTCAAGTGCAGTTGCAAAGACCATCAAATGTTATGATGAAACTGACTCTCATCGGGACCGCCCCAAGAAAAGAAGACCAAGAGTTACCTCTCTGCTGCACAGGATAAGTTCATCAGAGTTACCAGCCTCAGAAACTGCAAGTTAACAGCACTCCAGATAAGAGCCCACCTAAATGCTTCAGAGTTCAAGGATCACACACATTTTGCAAATCTGGACTTTATGGTCAAATTGCTGCAAAGAAGCCACTTCTAAGGAAGAAGAACAACAAGAGGAAGAGAATGGTTTGAGCCAAGGAACACACAGAATGGACATTAGACCAGTGGAAATCTGTCCTTTGGTCTAATGAGTCCAAATTTGAGATTTTTGGTTCAAAACTCCATGTCTTTGTAAGACGCAGAAAAGGTGAGTGGATGGTTCCTACATATGTAGTTCCCACCGTGAAGTATGAAGGAGGAAGTGTGATGGTATGGCGGTGCTTTGCTGGTGACACTGTTGGTGACACTGTTGGTGATTTATTCAAAATCTAAGGCACACTTAACCAACATGGCTACCACAGCATTCTGCAGCAACATGCCATCCCCTCTGGTTTGCGCTTAGTGGGACCATCATTTGTTTGTCAACAGGACAATGACCCCAAACACACCTCCAGGCTACGTGAGGGCTATTTGACCAAAAAAACAGGGTGATGGAGGGTTGCGTCAGATGACTTGGCCTCCACAATCACCTGATCTAAACCCAACTGAGATGATTTGGAACCACAGAGTGAAGTGATTACCTCATAAAGCTGACTGAGAGAATGGCAAGAGCATGCAAAGCTGTCATCAAAGCAAAAGGTGCCTATTTTGAAGAATCTAAAACATATTTTGGTTTGTTTAACACTTTTAAGTTCACTACATGATTTCTTATGTGTTCCTTCATCATCTCAATGACTTCAGTATTAATTTACAATATAGGAAAAAAAAAAACATTGCATGAGAAGGTGTGTCCAAACCTTTAACTTGTACTGTATGTAAATACACCAACACCACCAGAAGGTGCTGGTTTACTCACCACTAATAAACAACTAAAATAGATGCATCATGAATGTGTTACTTATCACCAACAACGCAGCAATAACATGTGTGTGTGATTAGATCCCATGATGCACGAAGAGGAGAAAATATAGAAAAGCAAAGACTATAACGACCCTCAGACAGTGTGGAAATGAGGTCATATTATTCATATCACACATCTAACATGTGCAGTCATTTTAAAGTGGGTGGGTGGGTGGGGGCAATCTTCAAGGAACACTTCCCAGTAAATATCGAATATTACTTAATAGGGAGAACTGAAAGCAATTTTGTCATACTTCATGTTGTTATCTCTGCCTATTGCTGGAGTTTGGGTTTGTTTCTAGTCTTTCCTTTAACCTATTTCAAATGCATAACAATAATTCAGTTTCACATGAAAAGCAGAAAGCTTAGTTAATATCAGGTACATCGCAATGTCTAAAATGTGACACACAGTAGGCTTTTGTGGAGACATCACAGCAGCATGTATTTTATTGCAGTAGCTGCTCAGTCGTGGGCTGTGAGGCCGGGTTTAACATTGTGTCAACTTACGGGCTTCTGCGCAGCTCTATAGTGAAGCTTGATGTTGACAGCCTCCTACACTATGTGCTTCAGTAGCATCAGGGGGCTCCGTAGACCTTTTTGTAGCCTCAATTAATGTCTTAGGATTTTTCATCATTTTGAAGTTTGGTGGGTGGATGTTGAATCTTTTGTAGCCTCTTGTTCACTCAACATATTACAATTTCTGGGATAAGGCATGGGCATTATCCTGCCATAATGCTCACGGTGAAGAATATGTAATAAGTAACGTGACCGGCTTATATGGAAAAGCATGTGCTGTTGTGATTTTTCTGCAGGCATTGGCAGCGAGTGCAAGAACGGAAATATTTTAACTCTGAGTACAGCAGCAGTGGAAGTCACACAGCACCTGGGGGCTATATGGACTATATGAACAAGCCTCTATTTTTTCTGGCCTTTTGACATGAGCCCCAGTAAGCCGACCTTAAACTCAGCATGCCACCACCAAGTCTGCCTCTGCCAATAAAATTTCAAAAACACACTTCTTCTGTACAGTGGAAATCAGTTGAGCTTTTGAAAAATGTGAGAAAGGAAGCATGTTCTGCAAACTGTGGTGGTAGAATTCAGGCTTCTTTATTGGAAATCATTACGCATTGGTTCAGCATGTGTTAGGCTTTGAAGTCAGAGCCCTATATTAGAGGTTTATTTTAGGAATGCATTAGTTCTTCCACATAAATGATTCCACCTTTCAGTCATCTCCGGAGTTGTTTATATCACACAGTTATTTATTATAAAACTACATTTTTCACTCAAGGTTGACAGTACTGGTGATCTTATCTAGTCTCTGTGCATACCAGTCTATCCAGGCTTGTTCCAGCTGCTGTGGTAGGTCTCTCTTCAGGGGTGTAGGGCCTGAAAACGAGCACTGAACACATCTGAGATGCCCCGCGCAGACCTGCCTATTCCCGATGGCTTTGGTTGGCCACACCCTTGAAAAACCTAAAACAGAACAGAGGCCTATAAAGTTACCGCAGAGAAAAGGCCGACACAAGGCAAAAGAGGACAGAGGCAGTTGAAAAAAGTGGGAATTGCCCAGTTTTGCAACAATAATGCAATATTTCCTGATAATGATGAGAGTGTCCTTTTGCTGTGATAAATAATTTAGTCGTCAGCATTCAGAGGATGCACAAACTCTGCACTGAGCCGGGGCTGAGTCTGTTACTTTGTAGATTACACATCCATTTTGATCCCACAAAAGTTGTACTTGCTCTACCGCTGATATTTTTTTTTTCCCTCTGTCAATTTGCTCTCAGCACCATTTCTGCTCTGTGATTTGAGACAGTAAAGCTGCAGAGAGCCAGCCTGGAACCAATGCTGTCTATCAGTGATGAGTCTCTTTTTAAATGAAGTGTGATATTGGTGGGAGAAAAGGAGTGAACCCTTGATATGTTGTTGCTCAGCCATTGTTATAGAACAATATAAAATTAAGAAAATCTGACATTCTCTGTCATATGCTGGTTATCACAAAATGCAACTGAAATGAAGCTGTCAATGTACAGAGGAGATCAAAGTAATAGGCTTCTTTTATTCTGAATTGCATATGGGATAATTTTGGCAGAGGAAAATGTAGAATTGTAGAATTTTGTAATATTTAGTGCGACACTGCTGAACAGAAAGTAACTACCCGAGAACAATGCAAACCTGGACCAACACTGACTTTTGTAAAAGGAAAGTTCTTAAACACAAAAGTTGCGTTGTTTATGGTATGAGAAGTGCAGAGTTATTACTTGAATCTTACATCGATGTGTGGCTCATAGAGGCTCATTTGAACAACAGATTGCTTTTAGGGCCTTAGCAATACACCTCCAGACAGCACAGCTCATTAGCATTCCTCCCTGGCCTGTTCGCTGGCCCCTGGCTCAGTAGGTGATGGAGCATTCTGATGTAAAAGATGGCTGTCATGACAAGAGAATGTCTTTTCTCTAAAATTTAAGAATTCTTCACCATGATTACAGTTCCAATATCTTGGACATCGTACAAGCAAAAGATGATTTTCAACAGGTTTGAGGAGCAAGACACGAAGCTCGGGGAAGGACTACGCATGGTCAAACGATTGTAATCGGAGTCCAATCTGTCAGCCAAGCACAGCATCAGAGGAGTGAGACATCAAGTGCATTGACAAGGGGTTAAGTTGCACATTGACAGCTGTTTGATATGGGAGAGAATGGGATGTCTAATTCACAGCAACTTTTGTAACTCTGGCATGGAGATGAGCCAAACGAAATGATGAGAATAATAATGACGAGGTGAAAGAGCTGCCTTTTGACAAGAAAGACAGCGCAAAACTATTCACTGTGTGATAATATCCTAATTGTGCCACTTCATATTTAAAATATGCCAAAGTCTGATTAGCAATTTGAAGTCTAAAGAGGACAAAGAGAAAATCAGCAGCTTCAACTGCATGTTAATCTGTCTTCTAAAAATCACCTCCGTGTAATATGAAATGGCTCGATACATTTATTCAGAGGAAACGTGAAGACCAGAGGTTGTGTGCTGTGTGGACTCCATAGATGGATCGCAATTTAGGTGATATATGGAAAACATTAATATGTTTTGTCTTGGATCTTAGACATGGATGTAAAGGAAACACCTGAATGCTGACAGTGAACAGCTTTCAGTGCCATATTGTGACGATCTGATTTTGAAGAGTGCTTCTTTGTTATATTGCTAAAAAGCTGCGATGAATGGTATTTATTGTCTAAAGATGTAGTATGTAATTGTGATGTTTAGGCGATTGTGTTGTGTGTAAAACCTTGCCACAGGGTTCCACATATATATTTACATTTCATCTTCCAGTGGAATATTATTTTCACCCATATCATGGGGGATTCAGATGAATAAAAACTAAAATGGTGCAATGAGAAATAGATACGTTGAGGTCAGTTGATACAATCTAATTATTATGCCCATTATTTCCTCAGTGGGATAATAGATGAGCCAGATTTTTTTTTATGCCAGTTGTGGTTTTACACTACTTAAAAACTTAAATACAGTTTATCACATCAAATATTGTTTTTAGTGCAAAGTCAAGACATGCACGACTACTTCAGGATACAGTACCTTGGCTGATACTTGCATGCTGTTGTCTTGCATAGTCATAATAGCCTCAGAGATCTTGATGTCAATTGGTTGTATAACAGCTTCAATATTGAAGGGGCCTTGCAGCCTGTCTGCCACCAGCAACATGGCATCTGTCAAAACACAGTGGACACATGTCAGTTCAGAAATATTTAACTCAAATGGATTTACTCTACAATATGAGTGAATATCAGTATGTTAACAGCACATATGAGCATCATCAACTTTCAACAAAAAACCCTCAAGGTACAGAGCTCTAGGACTTTGGTTTTAACAAAAGTACAAACAACTGTCTTGAGAGTGTGTTGAGAAGAAAAAATTAACCTGCCATCCCCTTTGTTTTGTAGGTGGACACGCTACATCGAGCAGAAAATAAATTACAATGTTCAAAGCTAACAAATGGCTCACACAGAAAACAAATCATTGCATCTGCACACATGTTAATGACTCCAGTTAGCATAAGACCAGATTTATTAAATTATCTGTATGAACTCATGTTTACATGTTTAAAGTAGAATTTAACTCATTTCTGTAGAAAAAAATGAATCAGATGGAGCTGCAATCAGTTATTGGGAGTTTGTGAAAATAGTCATGAAAAATTAATAGATTTTTACCCCTTCAGGGACATGAATTGTTGTTTTTTTGTATGTATCAGTGAATATGAATTTGTAAGTGATGCATTTCAGTAGGAAATATTAAAGTCAGAAGCATGTATTTTTTGTAGTGAAAGCAGAGAGGCATTAGCAGCCAACCAAGAAACCAAGAAAACCAAGTTTTAAAAGACTGGCAACCCTTGTATTTGAACCCAAACCATGTTTTTTAATGCCTAACCTTAACCAAGTAGTTTTTGTTAGGAAGCTTGATTAGATTTAGAAACCAAGTAGTTTCTAAAGCTAATCAAGTAAAATATTTGTAAGTAATAACGTATTAAAAAATGGTACAAATGAAAAACTGTGTCAATTATGAATCAAACTTGGGTCTCTGGTGTAAAAGTCAAACTAGCGTAATCCTCCACTGCCCCACCAGCATCTCCATACTTTTTATCTTTAGCTTTGAATTAGAACACATGAGCGCAAACTGATTAAAAATTTAAAAAAAGGTATTCAGGGATATGAAATAATGTTGGGGAAACAGGAAGAAAAACAAAAACAATAATCTGTGCTCACCAACAGGAGTTAATAGATTAAGATGATGACTAATATCACAAACGGCCATTATACCAGGTTCAATTATTAGATCTCCTTAACCTAGATTTCTGAATACAAAATAATTAAAATATTTAAATGATATATATTGTAAATTAAATTAAATATAATTTTAAAAAAGCATATTAATAAAAATCCCTGGATGCTAACAAGCTAACAGTAACACTCAAACATTTAGGGTATCATTATTATTTTAAGTCCTCAGCTGCTAAAATTTGCAGTTTAACTTCATTTCATTGCTGCTGCTTCTTTTCTTTAAATCTGACAGAATATTTTCAGTGAATATCTTCAGATTCAGAGGGCAACTGAATGATGCTCCAGGAATGAATAATGAACTGATTACCAATCATCAGGGGAACTAAGCCACCACATTCTTCTTCAATGGACTGTGTTATTTTTTGTTTTAAACAACATCTTGATTCACGGATCCAAACAGTCCCGGTTTAGTCTCATCACTCTGTTAACAGAACCCTTCAATCTAGAGGCCGATCTATTACTTTCTTCCACATTTAAGTCAGCTGGTATTTTCTTATAGTCAGTAAGAGTGAGCAGCAAATATGCCACCATGAAGTCCCCGCTTGCAAACAAGACAATGAGTCTTAAGGCATTTTAGCAGCCTTTTGATTCCTGCAAGCTTCCCTGTGAAGTCAGATTCTCTGCTAGATGTTCACAGTTTTGATTTCCCATGTGAATTTTGTAGCCTGCCCTCCTTTCTACCAACATACCTATAAATCATCTGTGTCATGTCTTGTGTTACTTAAGTGTAGATGTTTGTATTTTATTTCAAAAACCCCGATGAAACCTTCCAGCTGAAAATATAGAGCTATGTAATATTTCGTTGACAAAGTCCTTGCTTGTTTAGTGTTCGTATACTCTGCAGATTCTTTGTTCCTGTTTTCATTAAGTCTTTGGCAGTAGTGTATATCCAGGGAGGTTTCCTGCTGTACAGTGACTTGTGTATCTTGCTGCCAAAAATGTATCTTGGAACTTGACGTCTTTTAGCAATCTTTTTTTTAAACCCCAGTGCTGTGGTTTAATGAAATAATTTCTTATCTTAGCTTTTGAGACAGCTCCTTTATCTTATCCAAGTTTGCTACAGAGCGTGGACACCTTCATAGGCGAGAATAATGTCTGTACCACAGGATGGTCTGGAGTTCCCAGAAGCTTAATTATGTTTTGCAACAATTTGACAGTCTTATACTATGAGTTTCTTTTGAAAAAAATGGGTGATGTTTTGTAAATATAAATAAAATGGGCAACATTTAAAAAAAAAAAAAAAGCAGCGTGATGGTAGTTCCTGGTGCACCATCTCATATTACTCTGAAACTAGGTCCTTCTCACAACACCAAAAACACCCTCCCAATTTAATGCTTTAGATAAGCATGAAACTGTCCCCATTTGCCACTTGTGCCCCGCATTGCTGCCTGTTGTTTTGAACTCTCCACCACCACCACCACCCCGGCACCCACCTGTAGGCTCTGGGCAATATTTGCTCATCACTTTCCAATGTTATATGTCGTATATTTGTGGCAAGTGATGAGCACAGAGCCTAGATGCTAAACTCTAATGGTAGTCTGCTGCTGTAATAAATGAATCATTAGGTTAATTTGCAAATGCTCTGTGACATAACTGAGTATATGGAGAGCACACCAGAGAGGCTGAGTCATGAAGAAGAAAAGGTAGAGAGGGGAGTTAATCACTTTATGAGACAATGCAAGGGCAAATAGTTGAACAGTGTAAGATGCTGCAGAGTGTTGTTAAGCGAGGTAAATATACCCACTGGCAGGCATGTGTGTGTGTTTGTGTGCACTCATATATACACATACATACATAAAGTAGGGTGTATGACCTTGGACAAGTCTTTGCATGAATCAATACCTAAAACAGATTACCCACTGAACCTGACACTTTTCATTTTCATTATAAGACTGTGATATTAATATGTTCATACAGAAGAATGGTGCTATTGATTGAGTCGGGCTGGGAGATGTCTGAGGTGAAAATAATGTGTTTGATAATGTTATGTGGTTACTCATTACATCCTAT